>JAOEHI010026115.1:0-25978 GCA_025447815.1 Percopsis transmontana
CCACCATTGCCTGATGTATACCCCCCTGGATCCTTACCGGAACTCTGTACGTCCCTCCCGGACCGTGAGAAGTGGTTGGAGGCGCCGTCACCCGTACCACCTGCCCGACCTCTCGTCGTGGACATTCTCGACGGAGGTGGCCGGTCTGCCGGCACCGCCAACACACTTGTACGGGCTTTTGAGCGACTACCTGTGGGTTGGGACTTATCCCCCCTTCCTCGGTCCCCCGAGGTCGCCGCTCCTCCTGGCGCCCTCCCTGCCGCGGCACTGCGGCCGCCGGCTCCGGCACGGCCACTTCTCCGGTCCTCCACTGGCCACGTGCCCCCTCCGGTTGTCTCACTGGGTCCGGCCTGCCTGGTTCCGTCGGCCCTGCTGCTGCGGACTCTGTCCGCCCCTCCCGCTGCTGGTCAACCACCTCCTGCCGCAGATGGCCGTGCGTCCCCGTCTGGCCATCGTCGAGTGCGTTGGTATCCGCGGTGGCCACTGTGTCGGCCCCGGTTCCCGTTGAGGAATCGCTTCCTTGCCTGGGAGCCTCCGCTGCTCCGTCGCGGCGTAACTCCGTGACTTGCGCCATGAGTTGGAGCAGCGCCTGCAGTATGGCAACCGACTGTTGCTGCGCTGCCTCAGCGCGCTGGTCCTGCCGCTCCGCCATCTGCCGTATTGCTTCGGCCACGTAATCCATGGCCTGGTTCCCCCCTTCCCGGGTTTGGTGGTTGTCCGGAGCTCGTTCGGGTCCCTGTTTGGGTGCCAAAATGTGGCACACACACACTGTCCACACAGGTATTCGGGGGTTATCCGTGCGTGGCACGGCTTTATTGCTGTTTCCTTCAGTTTAATACACACGGGAATTAAAACACTGCCCGTCACACAGTCATTCAATACAAGAGCCTCCGCGTGGAGCTCTTGGTCTCTTCCCTGCCTGGGAGTCCTCCCAAGCTGTGTTCACTCACTGCTTAAAAGGGAGACAGGTGATTAGTAATTCCCCTCACCTGTCTCCCACCCCCGTGAACCACACCTCCAAACGTTCCCTCCCACCTGCATCAGAGCTAATCCACGCCCCCACTCCCACAGTCTCGTCAACTGCAGATACAATGTGTCTAAAATCCTTTCTTTAAGTTTTGGAGCTACAACCATCCTGGCGCACCAATCGGTGAGGTCCTCATCTATCTTCTGCTTACTCCCATTTTCTCCATCCTATTTAGCTCTGCTATTACTTTGTGGTAACGGGACACGAGGGGGAGCTGAGAGTGCATAAGAGTTTGCTGTGTCGGCTACCTTGCTTTTGTAGCTGCCTTGTAGCTTTCCTAAATCTGGTATTTAGTTTTGTACATCTTAGCTTCTTGGACTGAGGCTACCTGTTGTAACCTAACATAGTCCCACATTGTGCAAAGTAGATACTGTTAAAATGGAGACTAATATATGCTTGATTTCAAAATTTTCGTCTAAATGGTGACGAATATATAATGCCATTTTTTTTGTTCTCACACACATACTAGATCAGGGTTATAACTCTTAAGACCCCCCTAAAACATTTCCAGTAACATTGCATCCCTCCCCCAAACACATGTACACCTGAAAACCCCTTGAAAATTTGGGTTTTCTGTACTTTTTTGTACTTTTGTATTTTGAATTTTTTTATAATTTCATTGTTGTTTTTATTTTAATTAAGTTTTTTTCCCATTAAATGTTCTCACTATTTTGAGAGAAGAGCATGCGTGAAAAGAGCATCTGCTGACATCTTTTGGTCACTGGATGGTACCTTAGAAAGCTTGTAGTGAACAGAGAGGATTTTGTAGGGAGAGTTGTGAGTAGATTTTGGCATCAGATATACGCTGCTAAAATTACCCCTCGCCTCCCCCCCTATCTCTTGTTACAAAATCCTCTCTGTTGTGACTACAATCATGTGCTTTCTAGGGTACCAAAAGATGTGACCAAAAGATGTCAGCAGAATCAATTTCATGTCTCTGGCAAAGCGATGCGCGTTCAGGCGAAGAGGAGTATGATTCTGTCAGGGAGTTGGAAAACGGCATAACACCCGCAATCCACTTGTAGTGTGCAGCTTGTTCCAGTCCAACCATTTCCAAAGCTTTGTCTGCTTGCACCAAATTATCTGCGGTCAGGTGATCTGCTTATAAAACCCATTGAAATACTAGGACCGCCTGTAATTCTTCCTTTTTAAATATCACTATTGTATTAAAAACACATTGGGGGTTATTATCAATGTAAACATTTTTATTGTGCTCTTTATTGTCTCCACTAATGTGGTCATTATGCAGGAATGCATAATGACCACATAATGGAGTCCTCTTCGAGAGCACTTTAGTTTTAGCTATAAATACGGAGGTGGAAAAACACAAAAATTATCTACAAATATTTACAACCACACCATTCAAATTCTAACAACGCAAGCATGTTCTCTATAGTCACACAATGTCGCATGATGTAGGAAATCGCAGTTCTAATGTTAAAGGTTCTCATCTTCTGACACAATGTGAAATTCTTGTCAAACTGTAATATATTTACCCTTTGTGTAGTATGCACCGGACTATTATATTATTTTACTTATTAAACTTATTATGTTGAAAATGATATATCTCTGATGTGCTAATATCAGCAGATAATATCGTACGTTATAGCGGACTACTATGAAACCCTTCATAAAATGTGCTCACACTAAACGATATGTAACAATTAGGGATGGGCATGATTAATCGATTATAGATAATCGATTGATTGTCGATCATGTGTTTTGATTGATAATGTTCATCAACAAGGTTATGTTGTGTAGTATGTCTTGAGGCAATCTAATGAATGTCACTATGTGGCAGCAACCAGCAAGGGGATAAATTAATTTAGGCCCAAACTAGTTTGCTACCCAAACAGGGCCGCCAGGCTACTGTTGAAATCGAAAGTAAGCATGAATAGAGCAAGGTGAAATTTGGTTTAGGACCATTTTGAACTTAAAAATTTAGTTCCATTCAAGAAACAACAAAAGTTTATTGTAAGTATTGCAAGGCTGTATATACAAAATTTTTCTCAACAAGAATTGGCAGGCTGGAATTACTTTATGTTTAGGTTTTTGATTGATAAAAGGTTTAGCTCGGAGCCTCGGGCTCCGCTGTTTTTACGAGTGCCACTTTTTTTATTTGTTTACACAAGGCAGTTTAACTGGTAACAGTATTGTTGGAATATAATTTCTTCTTAAAATAAAGGTTTTATTTAAAAAACATATTTCTTCATTATTTTCTGCTACTGAAAATGTATATACAATTGTATTTTCGGTATTTAGCCAAACGATAAAAAAGAACTGAAAACTGATAACTGAAAATATATGCCTCCCCGCCCCTTAGTGTTCAGATTTCACTCTCGACGATCGAACCATTATCAAGGCGCTACCCAGCAAAGGCAGATCATGTCAGCGGTGTGGAAATACTTTAAAGTGTCTGATAAGGACATCAAATTTGCGATCTGCAGTATTTGTTTCGCAGAAATTTCAAGAGGGGGTACGGTGCCGAAACACTATTTAAAAGAGGTAGTTTCCGGCCAAGTGCATGCTGAATTTTTGGTTTCCGTTTAGGCCAAGAATTTTCATTTCGGTGCATCACTACTGTATATATAGGCTATAATTTATTTAACATATGTTCCCAACCTAGTTAAAGAGTTGTACTTATTTGAATCAGCTGGCTTAGTGCATCACTGGAACTGATATCTGGTTAGTATTTCTACTTTTTAGATGTGTTTTTTCCACCTCTGCAAAAGTATGTAATAATTGTAATTCTCCTAGGAAGAAACTGTGCTTGCTCAGTGTGAGAGCCACACAACACTAAGCTAAGCTACTCGTTAGGAGGGATATTTTTGCAGCAAGCGGCAGGCAGGACATCCTGTATGCGGCTGCAGCCCAGACGGGAAACGAGGCCTGGGTGCCTCAATGCATGCTGGGTAGCTCCTGGGCGGGCTCCAGTCGCCCGCGGCTGATCTCTTCTAATTGGCAGCTGTCTGACATGTCATCCAAGCAAGTGCTGCCATTTTTGGGGGTGATCAAAGGTGAGCAGCCGTTGTCACGGTGACATGTGTGTGTATGTGACAAAGGCCAGCGGCAGATGGGAAAAGGGTCCAAGCCCACTCCAATAGGGCTTAGCACCATTATTTGTCGATGTGGCTGAGCGTGCACTTGTGCGTGCGTGCGTGCGTGTGCATGCCAGAGTCACTCTGTCATCTGCCCTCATGCCAACTGACAGCATGTCACTTTTACAAGCTTGTTATCACTAAGGTGGTGACACTATTGGGGTGGGGGGGTGCACACACACACAAACTTGCTCTCTCTCTGAGACACACACACGCAGAGTGAATAGGATGCTGTTGGCTAGGTTGCTTGTCTGTGCCTCTGCTGCAGCAGGCTTAAACACTGCAGATATGTAAACCAGTAAAGACACATAACAGCTAACAGCTTTGAGTTGGTTTGGTTGATTGGACCTCTTGGACCGGTGGCTGGGCCCTGCATGATTGACAACTCATGTCCAGCTGCTTTGTCTCTCAAGCGATGGGCAGTATTACATCTCAACATAGTATCCAACAGAATGCTCATCCTCACCACACCTAGGGCTGCTGCAGAGGGAGAGAGAGGGGGGGGGAGGGAGAGTGGGAGGAATGGTTTGGATGATTGGGGGGGGGGGTTAAAATATGTGTTGTTTAGGGAGAGCTGGGAGGAGAAGGAACAACGGAGGAAAGCATGAAAAAATGAAGACTGCTAATTAAAAAAAGAGCTTAAAAAAAGCTTAATTGAGTTTCTGTTTTTAACCCACATGCAAATATAACCCCTCCACCCACACACACACACACACCCACACACACACACACAAACACACACACACACACACACACACACGCACATGCCATCATTCCAAACAACCAGCAACCGGCTCAATAAGATGAGGAAGAGAAGTGTTATTAAGAGCTTAGGGAGCGAGACACAGGGATGAAGGGATGATAGAAGGATGAGATTCACGTCACATCCAGCTGATGGTGTTGCTTTGTGACTAACAACTGAGCTGTGAATTATGGCTTATATTGACAAAAATGGTGAAACAGCCTTAAAATGGTGAAGATTCTCCTACTGTCTCCTTCTGCTGTGCTGTACGTTAAAATGTCTCGTACTATGGGCCTGTTGTTTTTCCTTTGGAGTGCTTTTCATTCACAAACATTTGCCATGCCTTGCTGAACTAAAACCAGAACCCGGGAAAACAGTGAATGCTGCAGCTTTCAGGCTTGTGCCTGAAATGTATTGAATGTGACTTAGCTGAATGCAAGACGTAGCAATTGCATTTGGGGTGGAAGGGGATTGGAGTTGAGTGCATTTTGAAAGAGACTCACAACTAAAGTGAAATGCTGTGCCTGTGACCGTTCTAAATCACATCTATTCTCAGTCATTACCGACGTTGCTTCTCACTGCCTCTACCTTAGGTTTGCTTTAATGTCAGGTAAACATTCAAACAAATCAAATCTGATTGGCCAAAAATCAATTGACTGAAAATGAATCTAGCCTGTTGATGAACAAGGTTTTCCCTTGTTGGCCGCCTACTGTGAATGCAGGGTAAAACATCAGGCCTGGAAGTATGCTCCTAAACTTTGATTGGACTGTTGAAGAAAGACAGAACATCCCATCCACAGCCCAGCTTCCCATTAATGACCCTACTATACAGCAATGCAGATTGTAGTGTTTTTACCAGACACTTTGCAATCCTAGTCTATCTCACTGTGTTGACTAGCAAGACGCCGTACTTAGCACAAACACAGAAACCAACTTAGTAGACCCAGCCTGGGATAGAGGTGTTGCTCTACACCCCCTGAGAAGAGCCTTCCAAGACATGCCACTATTCCGGGGGAATAAGCCCACGACTTCTCCATTCCTTAAGCAGTCCTGCCTCGTTAAGGGTGTTTGCAGCAGCTGTGACATGGTAATATATTTGTCTGTCGGTCGGATGTTTTCCCCCTGAGTGCCTTGATGAATGTACTAAACAAGGCGACACTACCACATCATCCTTCATACAGTCACTCTTCCCTTAAAACACACCACCGCCACAATAAGAAGCGTGTGTGTGATAGTGGGAATAAGGGGGGAGGGCGGCACATAGTGATAGAAAGACAAATTAGGGCCTTCCAGGAAGAGCAGATCACAGCGAAGCCTGCGACGACTGCTTAATAAGATTGTGAGTAGAATTATCTTTTTTTTTCATATGGTATCATTATTTTCCAACAGTGTGTTTTGGTGAGAGTGTGTTTGGAGAGTGACTGATGAACTTTAAAAATACAGCAAGCTAGCAGCGTAATGATGGAAGCATTGTGTATAGTATTCTATAATGAGGTTCACAGCTCTGTGTATGTATGTGGAGGCACTCAAAAGGCTCTTACTGTAAGTGGCTCTGTCTTTAGCCCTTTATTTAACTTGTGTCTTTCTCTCATTCTCTCCTGTGTTTGTTCATTCATTGTCTTCATTTCTGTGGGTCCTTTAGTTCATTATTTCTTTCATACTTTTTTTTGTCTTTCAGTCTTTACTGTGATCTTGCCTCTTTCTTTTGTTCATTAATTTGTTCATTGTCTTTTGTTGTTTCTGAATGGAAAACATTCATTTTTGTTATTTTTGTTGGTTCAATTTTCTTTCTTTTATGATGTCTTTTCTGATCCTATCATTTCCCTCTTTCCATCCATCTCTGTGTGTTACCTAGTGGTCAGTGGGGGCATTGTAACCCCTGGCAACACATTCAACTACAAGCTCTGCCTCTACAGTTTTTTACAATTGCTAACAAGCAGTCCAGTTTTCACACTTCACACAGTTGTCTCTACCAACATGCAGCTTGGCATAACAGATTATTTCATGCCCAAAATGCACCTAATCCACCAACACACAAAATCTTACAAAAGGAATAATGGGTACAGTATAAAAGCATATATTTGCGTCACACCCTGATTGCCCTTCGTCTTATCTGTTTACAGTCAGCGTCTCAGCATTTTCACCTATTAACTGCCCTTTGCCTTCGCCAGTGGTTTTGGTCCCTTTCACGTGGTTTCCTGCCACAGACCAAACGTCCTACCATCCTGATCCACCCCTATCCAAGCAGTCGATTTGTGGTAGAAGTTGATGCCTCTGATGTCAGCATTGGGGCCGTACTGTCTCAGCGCTCTGCCCAGGACCAGAAGCTGCATTCCTGCACTTTCCTCTCCGACCGGCTCAGTTCCCCTGAAAGGAATAGGTTAGGGTTAGCCCTAACTCTACGATGTGGGAAACCAGGAGCTGCTGGCCATTAAGATGACGCTGGAGGAATGGAGGCACACAAGTGGCTAAATACTCGACATGCCTGGTGGGCACTATTTAATTCACACTCTCGTACCGCCCTGGGTCCAAGAACATTAATCCCAATGCCCTTTTTCGTCTGACTAGCCCTGCCACTATCCCTTCAGACCCCAAAACTATACTTCCCTCTTCCTGTTTTGCCACGACTCTCACTTGGGAGATCGAAAGTCAAGTTCGGAGGGCCCAGCGTTCTTTCCCTGGCTATCCCTGAGGGAGTTCCTACTGACCGGATATTTGTTCCCAACTCCATCCGCTCTCTAGCCCTGGAATGAGGACACTCTTCCCACCTTACATGCCATCCTGGTTCCCGTCGGATGCTGGCCTTCATCATCAACGTTTCTGGTGGGCCACGATGGACCCAGATGTGTCCAGATTCTTTGCTCATTCAGATGGCTTCGCGACACCGTGCCAGGATGAAGGCGCCGGTCTGCGCCCTGGGACTTTTGCCATCCAGCGCCATCCTGGCCCCTCCGGTTAGCGCCCCTGATGTGTCGCCGCTCAACATCGAGAGAGCTCAGGTGCCAGGTCTGCGTCGTCGGTCGCCTGGGAGCCCTCAACACCGAAGCCAGTTTCCGGTTCGGCCGCTAGGGGGTCCACGCTGCCGTCGAGTCTAGCTTGCCCCGCCGGTCGCTAGAGATTCTTCGCCACCGGAGCCTGCTCATGGCCCGGTCGCCAGAGGGTCCACGCCGCCGCAGCCTGTACCCTGCACGGCCACCTGAGTGTTCTCGCCGTTGGAGCCCATGCCTGGGCCAGCCACTAGAGAGCCCACGCTGCCGCAGCTTATCTCCGGAGCTGCCGCCTGAGTGTTCTTGCCGTTGGATCCCATGCCCGGTCCAGCCGCTGGAGAGCCCACGCCGCCGCAGCTTATCTCCGGACTTGCCACCTGAGTGTTCTCTCCTCTGGAGTCCATGTCCAGTCCAGCTGCTGGAGAGCCCACGCCGCTGCAGCTCGTACGCAGCTGGTCCAGCTCTTTAGAGGGGTAGGGGGGGGGGGTACTGTCACGATTGGCGTGCACAGGCCCGTGCATGTCCTGTGCCTCCCGTCCCAGCTCCTTTTGTTAATTATGGACATATTTAAGTTCTCATTGTTTTTGTTTTGCGTACCTGTACATTGTGTTTTGTGTTTGGATTATTAAAATACGCTTCATGCGTTTCACCGCTTCCATGTCTGCCTAGGTTTTTCCCTCTGGCTTGCGCTTACTCTCGCCACTCCAAAAACACATTGTTACACATTCTCACAGTGGTGGACTGTTTTTCCAAGGCGGCTCACTTAATTTCCCTGCCCAAATTACCCTCAGCCAAGGAGATCTTCCGGATCCATGGCCTTCCCTTTGATATAGTGTCAAACCGTGGACCCCAGTTCACTTCCCGGTTCTGGAAGGCGGTCTGCACTCTGATAGAGTCGTCTTTCAGCCTGTCATCTGGTTTCCACTTCCAGTCCAATGGCAATCTGAGCGAGCCAACTAAGACCTAGAGTCCACCCTGCTTATCGGCTAACCTCACTACCTGGAGCCAACAGTTGGTCTGGGTGGAATATGCCAGGAACATTCTCCCTGCTCTGCCACTGGACTGTCCCCATTCGAGTGCTCCTTGGTATCCCCTCTTTCCTGAAGAAGAGAGAGAGGTCAGCGTGCCCTCTGCCCAGATGTTTATCCACCGCTGTTGCGGTGCCTGGAGAATGGCCAGAACTGTCATTCTCAAATCCACCAACAGGTATTAGCAACAGGCCTGTCCCGACCTTAAGCCTGCCTGTGATTTAGTACCGTCAACCTGATACTACCTGTATTGGATTGCGGGCCTGCCCCTGTCCTTGTTTTGCCGGCTCCTTTTTGGTATTGAAAGGCAGGGTACCTGAAAAAGGAGAAACCAGGTTGACTAGTAAGTAGTAGCTAGTTTTTGAAAGTATACAAGCAAAGTAATCCCAGCCTCTTCCTTTTCGACCCTCCTCCAAAGCCACTCCTCTAAAGGCACTTTAACACCTGCCTCTTTTATTTCAGTTGAATCGGACTAGAGTTCGTTTTCCCCGTAGGTACGGTTCATTTGAGCAAGTGTGAATGCAGCAATCGCACTTGGGTGTGCACCAAAAGCGGACCAAACAAGCGTACTGAGACCTCCTAGAAGAGGTGGTCTCGGTATACTTTCAAATGAACTCTGGACCATTTCGTTTGTGGTGAGAACGTGATCCGACCTGCGAAAAACTGCGTGTTTTTGGACTAAACCAGTTGCCGTTGTCAGCTGCGCTGTGCATTTTGGGAGGACAAGTGATTGATCGTAATATTTTCGGAAGATGAGCATGTCACAGTTTAGAAAAATACTCCGGAAGTGACTTGTGATCCGCCTTCGCCGTGGGCATTGCATTAAAACATTATTTTCTAGCCGCATCCGCACTACATTCTCGAAATGTATAGTTTGCCTATATAGTGGTGTATACAAACGATGTAATATATGATGACCAGGGCTACAAGCATCCCACGCATTTGTCTCTCCATAGTAAGGAACTTGATGAGGCGTGTTGTGTGCTCGCTTTACTCCGGGAGTTCGGTTGGAATTTTCCCGCATGTTAATTCTGACCAATCGAAGAGCAGTTTAGGAAATACGTTCAAAGACAGATCTGGCCAATGAGTGATGTGAATGTTGTCACGTGACATTTGTTGCTGTATTTTGGACCGAAACAGCTGAGAAATTATACAATGATGAAATTTTTGCCCCGGGTCCGGACCAGATGAACTACAGGTGTGAAAGCGCCCTTAAACACAGAGAGCACAGCATCTCTAAGCATATTTGACTACCTCATGGCTCATTCACATGTATTGTTAGTATTCACAGCTGTTAACCTAGCATTAACTGTACTAACTGTAAAGTTAGTATTAAGAAATTTAATTGAAATTCTATGTGATGCGATTTCATCCATAATGATTGACGATGAGACAGCTCTAGTACTTACCCTAGCTACCTGGCGATTTTGTGCTGTTACCAACAGTGTTGCAGTGCTGTTACCATCAAACGTGAATTTTCTATTACTCATAACGTATTATAACACAGTTTTGCATGTTAGATCTTCCCCGAAGAGAGCATCAACACCACCAATAACTACAACTCTGTACTATGTTCATCTGTGGATATGATGGTCAGTGGCTTCTCTGTATACAGTATGTTGACCTGACATGTACCTTGGACACACAAGTCCTCTTTGAGGACAATATTCTCTGTTCAATAAAAATATCTAATAAGGTTTGATCTATTGCTTTACAGACCAGAATTTGAGGACTGCGACTTGGAACAAATCACATCAACTCCTTCACTGGGTCCTCCTGTTCTAACTTGTTTAAATCAAATCTTGAAAATGATAAATGCTTTTTCCTTACACTTACAGCATAAACAAGCAAGCCATTACGTTTATTATATCTTTACATGCTGCACAAATATTGACAACCAAATGTGGTTTGACACTTGTTTATTGTATTTTTTGGAACACCATAAAATATACAACATTAGAAATATTATAACCTATATGATATATACATTATATAAACAACATATATACACAAAGGAAGAAACAGCGTGTCTAGAGGTTTACTGGCTGTTGATTATAAACAGGTCAGTTTCGGCTGACAGGTCAGGCTGTGCATTTATCATCATATGGGTGCTGTCTCCTCAGTAGCAAACAACCTTCTCCGCAGGATAGCGCTCTGGTGGTCTTCAATATAACTATAGTCCTTCCCCACCTTCAGTGTGTACAATCTCCACGTCCTGAACTTCTTGTTGTACACATTGCCGTATATCGTCAATGTCGTGGGATGACAAATTCTTATCATGGGGAGGAATTGTATCGGCATATTATGGACGATACGATATGGCACAGGCCTAGCCACCATTTTCTCCACTCGTGCTTTTTTTGAACCTGTTGCGGACTTTCGTGTGTGTAAATATAAATAATATATTCCCAAAGTAATTACCATGGACACTTTCTGGTATTTTACTGGAAACTTTCCACCCCTTTGCAACCCTAGTGACAAAGTGTTCCTGTTAGGAGCCAACTTGTGTTGCTGTTTTGGTAGCATTAGTTAATTTTGAGAAATGTATGAAATATATGTGTTTTGGTAAGTGCATTTTGGGCATGAAATAAACTGTTGTGCCAAGCTGCATGTTGGTAAAGACAACTGTGAAGAGTTTAAGTGGACTTGAATAATGTTTGTAAGTAATTGTGTGTGTGAGTGAGGGGCACTAGATTCATTATCACCTCCCTCCTCAACATCCTACCCCCCATTCTCATTCACTGTCTTTCTCTGTCATTTATTTCCAGCGTTCTGGTTTCACTCTGCTTTCATTCATTCATTCATTCATTCATATTATCACTGATGTGCTCATTTCCTGTTTTGGATACACCCCACATGTCTATGTAGAAGTACACAGAGAAGTATTATTATTATTATTAGAAGCGTATTAGCTTCTATGATCTATAGATATACATATGCAGATGTCTTGGTGAACGTTGGTATGCATTAGTACATTCTCTGTTGTGGTGTGTGTCACATGCACAATAGTTGACAGGGAAATGGAAAGATGGAGCGAGAGAGAGAGAGAGAGATTTGTGTGTAGCAGCTTGGCTGCTGCTCCAGAGGCATTCTGGGAGATCCAGTGGTGTTTCATTAACTGCCAGCAGACACCACATACATCATGCTCCCACAATGCTTTGGGAGCGACGGAGTAACCTGCCCGTGATTCAGCCTGCGGGACACCGGCTGCGCACGCCTTCGTGCACGCCCGGTGATGGATGGTGGAACATGCATTGACTGAGAGCTGGGCGCAGCGGGGGTGACACATGCGCACATACTCCTATGTATGCACAAGCATGTCGGAAAGAAAATAAGAAGAAAATGATCCAGTGGTTAGAAATTTTTCATTAAGTTACAATTTTGAAATACATCGTGTTTGGGTTCACATAGCCCATCATCAGGCAGACTTAGTACTGAAACAGTACTAAGTAGTTATAACTTCTATGTTTAGAATATATACATCTTGCTGCTTTAACAAAGGAACTACAGCAGACCGTTACATTATACAGATAAAGTCAATCTTTATTTACATTGACATAACACATCAGGACACATCTAAAAAAGCAGATGTGTGTGTGTGTGTGTGTGTGTGTGTGTGTGTGTGTGCGCGCGCGTGCCTTTCATTTTTTTGTAAATATCAGGCGTATGGTCTTTCAACATTCTGGGTACGTGCATGCATAAAAGGCTGTGTGTGCATGAGGGGTTCTATTGGCCGGAGAGGAGCCCGTCTGCATGGTAATTGGTTGGGTAGGCGGCCGAACTGTTTTAATGCATAAATATATCAAGCAGAGAAATTACAATTTAATGGCGTGTGGAATTAGAGAGGGAAGCTCTCTCTCTCTCTCCCTCTCCCTGTTTCTTTTCTTCCATCTGCAGGGCAGATTGTGTTGGGGTAAAACTCTAGCTGTTGTAATGTTCAGCTGTGTGTGTATTTGTTTCCACTTTTCTTTTTCATTAACAGCCTTTAGGAAATCGTGCAGATGTAGACCTAAATGTCAACATATTTAAATCTGCAAATTTAAGTCTGCGTATACCTCGCCACAACACACACAAAACTAAAGTGTTAAATCAAAGATCAACAGGCAAGAGGCAGGTCAATACAGATAGTGGTCAGGCAATGCACAAACAACAATCCAAATCCGATAGATAAAAACAAATACTGAAAGCAGACTCCGGTCACACACAGGTAGCCTAATACAGGCAGAAAACAGACAGCCAAGCTAGAATGCAAAACAATCTATGAACTGGCAACAAACATAAACAAGCAGGTTATAAGCACAGTAGGGCAGGAAGAGATCAAAACGGGGGAATGGTTCCCTAACTGTAACCCTAACCCTAACCTGACCCTGTGATTGGTAGACATCATAAGTATGCAGCTAGAGACTGTTGACGGGAGCATTCCCAGGGGCCAAACTCTTTTCAGTCTTTATATGAGCTAGGCTGTAGCCTAGTTGTTTAGCCCGATGTGCATTGAGTAGCTATTAGTATACTGTAGCAGTTTACCTCTTTTTACCTGTTTGCAAATGTAAATACTGTATCATACCCAGATGAAAGACAGGACATACCTCATATCTGGGGTTGCAGTCTACTGTGTCTGAGACTAGACCCTGCTCAGCTGCTTACCGGCAGCTGTTTACATCCTTAACACTGCAATTATTTCTGTAGCCCTGATAGAGTTGGCTGCCAGACCTAAGCGCTATAGCAGAGACTGGGCTGCGGCTGTTCTTTTGCAGCATTAGCATCATTATACTTTACTCTCTGGTGTTTCCCCTACCGTTGCCACGGGGGAAGTACTAATACTAATTAATGTTTCTAATGTTTTTTTAATTGATCAGCTAGATTACAGCCCATCATGTTCTGATACATTTATCTTCCGTTCTCGGCGGTTCCAGTGTGGCACATTATGCCACTACAGCTAGCGGTGCTATTCGCTCTGTGAATGCCTGCTTGTTGCTAGCTAGCAGGCTTGCTTGTGGTTGTAAACACTCCAGTTGCCATAGCAAATGGTGCGATACTGTCTGGGTTCATCAGCAAAACAAATAGCGGCCTTGACAAACATGACAGACAACTGTTTTGTTTTTAACTTTGTCTAGAGACTCTCTGATAGTGACTGAGCCGTCTGGGAGAGTGCCGCGCTGGTCTGACAGAATCAGCACACTGTAATGTGGATCCCCCGCTCGCTGGCCATCATTATCCAAACTTAAACACCAGACCTCAGTGTCGCGCAAACACACTTGGGTTTCCACACATTTCGGCATTAAATATTGTCTCAGGGCACTACACACACACACACACACACACGCACACACACATACACACTGTTGTGTTAATTCCATGTCATGTTCTGACTGCGCTGCAGTTTGTTTGACAAGCTGCCTATTCACAACCATATTCATTTTTCTCCCACTCAGGCACAACTAATTGCTTGTTGTTGAGTGCCACTCAGGCTGATAAGGGGTGTGTGTGTATGTGTGTGTGTGTGCACGTGTGTGTTCCTACACCACCTCTTCTTGACAGTGAGATGCTGAGGCTGCAGATCCAAATCCCAGGGTGGAGGTTCTTCTTAGTGACTGTGCTATAGGGGGATGGGATAGCCTAGTGGTTAGTTTGGGTAGCTCCCAGCTGAAAGATCCCCAACATGTCCGACCTTCCTGTAAGCTTCCTTGAGCAAGATGTCTAACCCCTGCCTGCTCCTTAATACTTGTAATTGTACTCACTTTCTATAAGTGTACTCACTTTCTAAAAAAATTTGACAGCTCTAGGTTGTGTACTAATGTAAAAAAATGTATGGACCCTTACCCATCAGCGCTCGCTTTCATCGCCTTTTTACACTTTCATAAGGCAGCATCTGTTTAACAAAACAGATTAATAAAAATAAGCCACGTAGCATACTCTTTACAGTGAGATAGACAATATTATGCCAGTAGATTTGCTCTCGAATTTGCAGGCACGATGTAGATATTGACTCAAAATTCGAATGTAATATAAAACCAATTTTAGTACGGTTAACATCTTAAAGTCTTCCTACTGAAGAATTTCCACACCGCAGACATGTTTCACATCAATGTAGGCTTCCATGACAGCTAGCTTCAGTCCTAGCCTACTGAGCTAGATGAGAAGTCATTGCCGGTCATGGCTGACCAAGGAGAAGTGTGTAAGCGCGTTGTGCACCCGCCTACGGAGGCGCATATTACTACTGTATCTTAAAATAACTGAAATACTGCGCCATTGACTTCAGACTAGGTTTTTGTTGGTCAATCGTTTTGCGTTGCCTCAAGATCACCATGAAACTTTCCCAGTTGATTACTTACATTAAAACATTTATTTTTTATATCCTGAAATTGTGTAGTAAAATAAACACCTAAATGTGTATTTTGGACGTTTTCTTTCCACTAATCTGAAAGAAGACATGTTATGGAAGCAAAATAGCCCAAAATCTCAGAATTGCCAAGTGCAAGAAAAAATTATGTTTTTGCCTGCCTCACCGTGTCTCACCGTTAGATAGTGTTTGTGCGCATGAATGCTATGTGACTGTGTGTGTTCCCCACACACTGGAATAAAACCAGAAGACTTCTCCCTAGTAGAGTGTGTCCTTGTGTGTCTGGTCAGTCCTACCAGTGGCCTTTGGGGTCCATGACACTCCCCCCCCCCCTCCCCTTAGGCCCCTGAGCAGCCAGTCATTGATCACTGTGTCATCCGCCCTCGCATTTAACATGAAAGCTATTTACATCAGCAAGGCTGGCTCTGCGTCCCCTATGGCCATTAAAAATGAATCACAACAAAGCAGTAGGCCGCCTATCGATCTGCAAGCTGGTGTTTCTCTGAGAGAGAGTGTGTTTGTGTCTGAAGGCATTTCTTCAATCCATTTTAACAAGCGGCTTGGTCTCATTCAGTGGTGAAATCATTTTTATATGAAACCAGTGAACGTAAATTAACCTTGATGACATTTCCAGCGTGGTCGCTCGTCGCTGGCGTGCCCCTCGCTGGCGTGCCCCTCGCTGGCGTGCCCCTCGCTGGCGTGCCCCTCGCTGGCGTGCCCCTCGCTCCCAACGCGTGGCGCGAGGAGCGTCGGGGATTTTCGTTGCTCCGCCACTCTCCGGAGTGGCGGAGCAACACACGGGGAGGCTGTCCGGTGAAAGCGCCGGAGAGCGCTCGGGAGCCTTTTCCACCGGCTTTGACGGCTCTCTGGGGTCTTTGGGAAAATTCCTGGAGGACTTTGAGCGCTGGATGGATGACGCGCACACAGCGGAGGTCGAGCGGGGAGCACAGCTCATGTTCCACCTGACGGGGCGCGCTCTCAGCTGGGCTGTGGTGCTCCAGGGGAGCCCGCAGCTTAGGCCTCGGTCGTACCAGGAGTGGGTTGTGCGGCTGCGCGCGGAGTTCGGTCATGCCAAGAAGTGGTGGAACTCTCGCGCCTCCACCCCCGCGACTGCGGGTTCAACGAGGGACGTCGCAGCCAGCAATCTCCCCGCGAGAGCGTACGGTGGGACTGTGAGTGTGCAAGCGAACGGTGTGAGTGAGAGTGTGCGAGTGAATGGTGGGAGAGAGAGAGTGAATGGTGGGAGAGAGAGAGCGAACGGGGAGAGAGTGGAAGCCGAGGAGCTTTCACCACCGTCACCAGTCTCCGGAGCTGCTGCCAGCTCGTCTACGCCACTGGAGCCGTTGTTTGGCTCAGCCACTGTGGCGCTCTCACCCCCGTCACCAGCCTCCGGAGCTGCTGTCAGGGCGTCCACTCCGCTGGAGTCGTCACCTGACTCAGTCGCTGTGGTGCCACCGCCGCCGCAGTCCTGCCCAGGAGCTGCCGCCGGCTCGCTTGCGCCGCTGGAGTCGTCGTCTGACCCAGTCGCTGTGGAGCTCCCGCCACAGTCCGGCCCAGGAGCTGCTGCTAGCTCACTCCCGTCGCTGGAGTCGACACAAGATCCAGCCGTCGAGGAGCTCACTTCGCCACAGTTCGACCCCGGAACTGTCGCCAGCTCTCTCATGCCGCTGGAGTCGACACAAGGTCCAGTCGCTGAGGAGCTCACCTCACCACAGTCCGGTCCGGGAGATGTCGCCAGCCTGCTCTCGCCGCGAGGCCCAACGCAGGGTCCCGCCGCTAGAGAGCCGCCACCGCACTCCGGCCTGGAAGTGGTCGCGAGCTCGCTTATGTCGCTGGAGCCAAAGCCAGGTCCAGCCGCTGAGGAGCTCACCTTGCCGCAGTCCGGTCCTTGAGCTGCTGCCAGCCTTCGCTCGCCGCTAGGGCCAACGTGTGGTCCAACCGCTGGGAAGCTGCTGCCGCAGTCAAGCCCCGGAGCTGTCGCCAGCTCGCTCTCGCCGCGAGGCCCAATGCCAGGTCTCGCCGCTGGAGAGCCACTGCCGTACTCGGGCCTTGGAGCAGTCACCCACTCAGCCGCTGTACCACTGACACCATCGGTCCAGTCTCCGGAGGATACCAGCCTCTGATGCTCGTCCCTGGTCCGGCCTCCTGAGGGTCCCAGCCTCTGCTGCTCGTCCCTGGTCCGGCTCTGTGTCCCTCTGCCCCAGTGCGCATCTGTAGGCTGATTAGACCTACTGGTGCGCCTCCTTAGTTGATTAGTGGACTATTTAAGTTTCGCCAACAGCACAATGTGCTGTTGGTCATTGTTTTGGCTTGATGCCCTGTACGTGTGTGTTTCTTTTATTAAAACGAAGATTTGCAAGGTTCCTGTAATTGTTCAGACACTGAGTGTTTGGGTGAGCTATAGCCTGAAACATTTAGTCAGGCGTTTCCACACTTTCAGTTTTTAACTCATTTTCACTTTAAAAGCTAAATACATTTTTTGTTAATCTGGGTAATTGTGCAAGAGTAAAGGCAGACACAATTCGAGAACTGTCCATTAAATAAATGAGTGTGTGTTGTGGGATTCACAGGAAACTATTGGCTGGAACCATAACAGTAGCCTTCAGCCTCAAGGACTTTCTCCCACGGCGATGGCCGCTAGGGTTAGCTAACATTAATCTGATTGCTTCTGACCTTAAATCAGCACGGGCTGAGATTACATAACTGCCTAAACTCTCCTATGAGGCATTATAAGATTTACATTTACATTTAAGCATTTAGCAGACGCTTCCAAAGCGACTTACAATTAGTAGCCTAAATTACTTCACCTATGATTTTGTACAACATTACTGGAAAGTGTATCATTCGCTCATTTGCAAGATATGTTTCTGATCAAGGATTTGTAGGTTGTAAAGGTTATAAAATAAAATGGACATAGAGTCATGCAATTACAGCTAGCAAACTTTGATTCCATCATTTCACTTTCTGCTTTTAGGTTGCAGATATCGAATTATTAGAAAATGTGTATTTATTTTATTTTTTTCAACATTAGATACCAGTTCAGAAGTTCCCTCTCCACCTCAAAATCTCTTGCGTAAAACATCTGTTGTATTGAGTACATCGTTATAATTAACTACGCACAAAAAGTAAGGACATTTGTGTTGGGTAGATTATTTCTTTTTTGTAACAATGCTTCTTTGCAATAAATCGTATACCATTGCAAAGCCTGATCATTTTGCTTTTAAATGGTTCCACATTTGTAAGGAACATGCATTTGTGGGATGAGCAGCAGAGCTGAGTATGTGGGTTGCGTCCATGAAAAATTAGCCAAAACTTCTCTGACAATGCCAAACAGCTTTTCTTTGTTGACTCTTGTTTGGTGTTGTTTGGTGTATTGGGTGATTGAAGTCTGAAGTAACAAGACATATTGGCAATTTCCCAATTTATTCCTTTAACAAACAGGAGTGTCAGTAGCGTGTGGAAAAACCATACACTGCCACAACAGCCTGGCACCTTCTTCTCATCTTCTCATCTGGTCACCAGCCTGGTCACACACTGCTGTGGGATGGCATCCCATTCTTCAACCAGCATTTATTGCAACTGGTTGTGTTGGTCACTCTGGCACGAACAGCACGCCCAAGTTGATCCCACACGTGTTCAATGGGGTTGAGGTCAGGACTGCTGGCAGGCCATTCTATCCTCTCCACTCCCAAATTCTGGAGGTAGTCTCTGATAAACTTAGAATTAGAATTGGGTGCTAATGCTGCTATTACATAGAGCAGATAGGGGTTAGGCATCTTGCTCAAGGATGCTCACAGGTAGGCCAACTCTGGGGCTTGAACCCATCACCTTCCAGCTGGGATTCCAACACCCAGACCACTAGACTATCCTGCCCCCTATAAACCCCACTCTGTAGGGACGAGCTTGTCATCTTGGAGTATAGAGTTTGGTCCCAGACTGTGGAGATATGGGATTGCCACTGATTGCAGAATTTCATCTCAATATCTCTCTGCATTGAGATTGCCTCCAATGAAGACAAGCCTAGTTTTTCCAGTTAGGAAGATGCAACAGCAAAGAATAGCTGTTTGTCATTGTCAGAGACGATTTGGCAAATCATGGGCGCAACCCACATACCCAGCTCTGCTGCTCATCCCATAAATGCATGTTCCTTACAAATGTGGCACCATTTTAAAAGGGAAATAATCAGGCTTTCCAATGGTTTAAGATTTATTGCCAAGAAACATTGTTACAACATACAATAATCTATTGTAATAATCTACTAAACACAAATTTCCTTACTTTTTGTGCGTAGTTTAAGTTCAGGTTGCTGTGTGTTAGCCTCTTGGGTGTTTCAGTACAAGCTGAAGGAGTGACATCTACGGTGTTCTGGAACCACGGCCCTTCTTCTTTCCCTTTTTGTAAGCTTGCATCTAAATCCCCAGGAAGACCAGGAAATCTCCCTTATTTCCAGTTAGACCTCTGCTTTCATATAGTTAGGTTTACTTCCTGCCTGACTAGACATCCCACACTGCTATGCCTTCCTGACACAGTGGTGTGTTTTTCCTGTATGAGGCCGCGCTGTGGCTTGGTCACGGTCCCGTGGTGTCTGCTGGATGAGGCTCTAAGTGCCTCCCCAGGCTTTTAGGGCTATTAAACCATGTCAGAGAGCTTCCCTGCCAACGGCCAACGGCAAATGCCTCAGAGTCTATTGGGAGCCTTGTCTAAAGCAATCTAGAATCTGAATAGATCTTCAGCCATTCTCTTTACTCACTGCCTTTATCTGTCGCCTTCTTCTTCTCTTCTTTTTTTATTTTTTTTGCCTTTACCTCCCCCTTTCTATGCCTTTTTTCCGATTCATTGGAAGGAACTCTAACCAGTAACTAATTTGTACAGAATCATATACAGTAGGGCCACTTACGGTTTGAAAAGCTTTACCTGGTCTAGGAGGGTCCTCCTCAGTTGCTCTGTATGTGTTCTTGGTCATCAGTAAAGTATGCATTAACTATGTTTAGGACATCAGTGCAAGGTACTGTAGATACTTTGGTTGGTCATCAGTGACCATTAATCATGGATGACAAGGAATGTGTTAATATGCTTTGCATTTGATTTTACATAGTGACTATTTCAAAAGAGAAATAATTACATTTATTAATCTAGTAAACTAAAAATCCTTGAATACATTGACATTTTGTTTACAATACATACAATACCGAGCAATACAAATATAACACATCATGTCACACTAGACCATTTAATTTGTTCTGAATAAAAATACACATTTCTCCTCCAAATGCTCATGTTGTAGAAAAGGTGTTCGCATTTGAATCTGCTTTAACCTTTATTTGACCTTGACTTTTGACAGTTCTCAAAGACTCCAGGGGCAAAACAACTTGAAAATGCTTCATTCAAACAGGCGCCCCTTGGTGGTTCCAGTTCAGATCAGATTTTACAGGTGGGTAACATCAAGGTGCGCCAGTGGGAGTGCTCGGTCATTGAGAGGAAGCATGCAGGCATATGACCAGACATGGTCACATGACTCTGGAGCATCAATTCGTGTTTTCTACAGTGCAATTGCGACTGCCTTTGCCATCTCTCTCAAAAGCCAAATAATAAAATCCTGCAGAGTTTACCAAATGACAACACAATATTCAAGACATAATAATATATTAATTATTATCTACCATTAGATGTTTTATCTATTTCTGTGACTGACAAACAAATCAATGATCTGCTGGATGTCTAGAGCTGTTACTCTTCAGCTGTTTATGGCCAACTGTGCCAGGCTGCTGTTCCGTAGGTATGTATTTTGATGTTTGAGACTTTGTCGCAGACTGCAGATGTCACGGGTAGTGTCACCGATATGCCATCAGCTTGTACAAATCCACAAAGGCATCTTTGTATGGTGTGATCAGTGATAGGAACGCAAAGGTGGTTTCCACTGTTTGTCCTTGTTCTGCTTCCCATAATATTGGGCCATGGGCAATAAGCACTGTTTTGGTTTGGATTTAGTTATTTTGAGGAACATTGCCGTTTTGATTGAACAAGCTAACGTTCCATTTTGCCGTTGCTTTATATCTATCTTAGACAAAGTTATGGTACCAATATTGTGATTTTAAATTGGTTGTCTCGTGATTTTAATTGGTTGTCTCATGGTTGCTAGTGTCTACAGATTTCTTCTGCCATCATCATTTAAAATGTCATAGGATTGGCATAGTATCATAGCAACAGTGAACGCAACAGTAAGCAACCCCC
The DNA here is from genome assembly GCA_025447815.1 of Percopsis transmontana. NCBI lineage: Eukaryota > Metazoa > Chordata > Actinopteri > Percopsiformes > Percopsidae > Percopsis > Percopsis transmontana. Next base: position 21,454 of record JAOEHI010026115.1, read on the forward strand.
CCCAACTCACTTTTTTACACTTTGTTAGACAAAAATATTATTTATTTACTTTGCCAATCCACACACACACACACACATCCACCGACCCAAACACAAACATATATGACACACCGTTTTAAAAAGATTGGTAGATAAAGGTCAGAAATGCAGATGGCACACAGGCCTCTAATTGACGTCCTGCTCGGCCTGGTGGCCGCTACTCACCTGATCCCACACTCGATTAGTTCAGCGTATGCCACGAATGGGAGCTCGTTGGTATTCCGCTGGACCAAAAGACCTTTTGTTGATAGGGATTGGGGGTCACTTTTTTCCTACCTGTCTTTAAATGGTCTATTTGCACACTACACTTACATTCAGTTCTATAGCTAATAAAATAATCTAAGGCTATTGCGCTACTTGACTCCTGCTTAAAGGTGCCCTAAGCAATGATTTACACCAACAATGGACTTGGCCTACATAACAATGAATATGTACAGTATTATCTTAAATATTTACAGCATGTACCTTCACATGAGATCAAATCAACTCACTTTGTGGGTCCAAAGTGAATGAGTAAATTTTAGCTACAATACAGTGTATTATATTCTAAGACACGGAGTGCCTTAAACAAACGTAGCTTTCTGTCAAAATGTAACAATATCACAGAATGGTGTGGCGCAGTCTGCATGACATTACCTGCTTCACCAGCTGTGTGTCTATGTGTTATGTGCAGCCGTGTTTGTTGTGGAACTACATGGATAAGCGTGTTTACCACCATGAAAAAATGTCAAATGTAAAGCGACTGGGCCAACTTCATGTCTGTGTGTTTACGACAGTGTCTCCCCCCGTGTAGCCGTACGCAGTGGCAGGGGTGGGGAGAGACCTGAAAGACTAATTCTAAAGTAACTGACCCTATTTCGTGATGTTACATGTTGTAAGCAGAGTTAATGGACCATGACTTCCTGACTAGACGTGGGAGGTATCGGTGAACACTGGGAGACTGTTTTTATTTACCGAGGTCAGCTGAACCTGTCCTCTGGTCTTTCAACTGTAACTCTGCTGAATGACTCATTAATTCCAAGGACAACATTTTTTCTAGATGTGGATGTATGTGTACGCATGCACACACAAAGGCCTGCACACACACACATACATACACACACACAGTGGGAACAACAACACTATAAAAACTAGCTGCTTTATACAGTACGTACTATAGGTTTTATTATGTAAAACTGCAAGGCCATAGTGTAGGGAAAAGACTTTGTATTTTGATATAGAGAGGGAAGCAGTGGTCCACAAGCGGGTGTGGTCTTTAAAGCAGCAGGTGTGGGCTGAATGAATCGGGGCTCCACAGACCTCTTGTACAGGCTTGCTTGTATGTGATTGGTCCATTTCATCTAATCTTCTGCCATACTGTTTTACCGTAGCCAGATGACCATAACTGCCTGATTTACTCCTCCCCTGCCATTGCGCTCTCTCTCTCTCTCTCTCTCTCTCTCTCATTATCTTCATTTCCTTTTCAACTTCTGTCTCAACACAATTATTCTTCACTCACTCCTTACACGGACACACACACACACACACACACACACTTCTTATGCTTGCACCCATCGATATCTCTCCTAATGCCAGTGGGGCTCAATTAAGGCCTAAACATTGTGCATTGTGCATTGTGCATTGTGTATGGTGCAGGAACACTTACTCAAAATCACACACACACACACACACACACACACACACACACACACACAACCACAAACTTCAACACAGTGTTTGACATGATACACACCAATACAGTATGTGCACACAGGCTTACACACAGGGGATATTTGTTAGGTGGGTGACTTGCTTTCTTTCCCCCAACCTCTGTGGTTTGAAAACCATATTTACAACTGAAAGACTGAGCTCTACATATACACTGCTCAAAACAATTAAGGGAACACGTAATCATCACAGTATAACAAGTCAATTAAACTTCAGGTATATCAATCTGTCCAGTTAGGAAGCATAAGCGACTGTGAATCAGTGTCACCTGTGTTGGTGCAAATGAAAGTGACAACAGGTGCACTGGAGAGGCAACAGCGAGACAACCCCCAAAAAGGGAATGGTTTTGCAGGTGGTGGCCACAGACAATTGTTCTTTCCTATCCTTTCTGACTGATTCTTCTCTAGTATTGTGTTTTACTAGTATCTTATTGTCACTACTGGTAGCATGAGGCGGTACCTGCAGCCCATTCAGGTTGCACAGGCAGTCCAGCTCCTCCAGGATGACACATCCATACGTGCCATCGCAAGAAGGTTTGCTGTGTCTCCCAGTACAGTCTCAAGAGCATGGAGGAGATACCAGGAGACGAGTCTGGAGATGCCTTGAGAGGGTTTCCATGAGGGTGGCATGAGGGTCCGATGTCCTCTAGTGGGACCTGTGATCACAGCCCAGCACAGTGCAGCTCGATTGGCATTTCCCAGAGTACACCAGAATTGGCTGGTCCCCCACTGGAGCCCGATTCTCTTCACAGATGAGAGCAGGTTCACACTGAGCACATGTGACAGACGTGAAAGAGTCTGGAGATGCCGTGGTGAACGTTATGCTGCCTGCAGCATCATCCAGCATGACCGGTTTGGCAGTGGGTCAGTAATGCTCTGGGGAGGCATATCCTTGAAAGGGTCGCACAGACTTCTATGCGACTTATAGACCTCTGCTGCTAGGTACTGGGATGAAATCGTCAGACCTTACATTGGTGCAGTGGGCTCTGGGTTACTCCTGGTGCAGGACAATGCCTGACCTCATGTGGCCAGAGTGTGTAGACAGTTCCTGGATGACGAAGGCATTGATACCATTGACTGACCCTCACGTTCCCCAGACCTGAATCCAATTGAGAACCTCTGGGACGTTATGTATTGGTGCATCTAATGCCGTCAAGTAGTGCCACAGACTGTCCAGGAGCTCACTGATGCTCTGATCCAGGTCTGGGAGGAGATCCCCCAGGACACCGCCGTCTCATCAGGAGCATGTTCAGACGTTGTTGGGAGTGCATACAAACTACTGAGTCATATCATGAGTTTGAACAGCCTGGGATTTTTATTTGAATCCAGCCCTCAATCGGTTGGTGACTCTGGTTTCCATTGACCATTGTTAAATTATTTTGTTCTCAACGAATTACACAATGTACAGTAAAGATTTTGATCGTTAATAAATTTCATCTATCAGGACCCGATGTGTGATTTCAGTGTTCCCTTAATTTTTTTGAGCAGTGTGTCAAGCTATATTAAAATCAAGGCTAGTAAAGCTCGGCTAGGCAAATCTTAACACCAAAACACTTAGGCTTGTGAAAATGTGGAGACCTGCTTCATAATTTAAAACACAATTCAGTGACTTCAGAGTAAGGAAACTAAAAGTAGCGAGTGTGCTGGCGTTTCATTTATTGGCCCATAATGCACTGGGGACTGGCTCTCGGGAGCCAAATGGGACCGTGGGACCCTAATTATGTTAAGAGTTTGGCACACAGCGTCCCCCGTCAGACTGCTTCAGGAAAATGGGATAATTAATTGAGAAAAGGAGGGATAAATCACTGGGCCCACTGTGCAGTTGTGACAGCGGCCTTCTCTCTCTCTCTCTCTCTCTCTCTCTCTCTCTCTCTCTCTCTCTCTCTCTCTCTCTGTCTGTCTGTCATTAAAGTGAATTAAAAATTAAGGTTCATCATATACTTTGTTGACATGATGTATTGCCTGCAATTATATTATTAGTAGCTACTACTAGCACTAATTGTACTACTAGTAATATTAATATAAGAACTGTACTAATACTGATGTTGTAACTTAGACACAGACTCATCTTTATATTTATGTTCTGTTTATCTCTTTAATTCTCTCTTCCTTCTTACTGTCTCTCTGTTTGCTGTCTCTTTGACTCATTCATGTACAACTATCTCTCTCTGCTCTCCTGCTAACCCTTTAAAAGTTAACCAGGGCGTCAGGATCGTTGCATTTCCTTCAAAGTGAATATTGTTGGATAAATGTCCTCAGTGTGTCCTCAATGTGCTTTCAGTCAGCAATTGCCTGTATTACACACCCTGTATGATTAAAGTATTTCTGTATGAGAAATGTCCTAAAATGGCACTTATGTAGCCAGCTGAGAGCACCAAGGTTGTGTAATTACCAACAAATGATTCAAATATTTAAATATACAACTGCTTTATGATTCCCACAGTACGTGATTTTGTTACATGTGCACACTCACACGAATACACACTTGTGAACCGCAAGGCGTGTCATTAACACATTTTGGGTTCATATGGAAAATTAATTACGTTCATTATAAGCAGTGTCTTCACACTCCACTGTGTTTAACACTGTGATATCGCTGCTATATAATGTGTGGAATTGTTTGACACAGCCCAGAGGGGTAGATGGGAGTTGTAGTTTTTTCATCACAGTTGCATAGCTCAAAACAGAAAAAGGAAAATTGTGACGATCGGCGCGCTCACGGCCAGGCGCGCATCGTGCCTCCTTTCCCCCGCAACGCACCTGTGGAGCATTAGGCCCAC
>JAOEHI010026126.1:0-25978 GCA_025447815.1 Percopsis transmontana
TATATATATATTGTTATCAGCCTGTCCACTCTATCCAGATTCCAAGGAAAGCTCAAATGGACATAGCCTATGTATGTGTACTGTGGGATTGTGTGACTTAAGTGTTTGTGGTTTGCCAGTCCTTAATGATGAGACAACCCCATCGGAGGCCCTGTGCCATGGGAACCGGCCAAACTCCCTCTGATGGGTCTCTGGGATTTACATCATTCTCTGTTGTTGTGTGAATTTGCTCACCACTGATTATGCATATTTAGTGATATACGAATGCACTCAGAATCAATCTGTGTGCGATGAGGGTCATTTTTGTGCAAGAAAATTTTATAGTAGGCTGTTTCTAATCTACACTCTTTTTGAAGTAAACAGTGATCAATTGCAAACCGACGTTTAGCTCCATCTGCTGTTGTTTTTGTTTTGTGTAATATTGTGATCTGGTTTGAGTTCCCTGTAAAACTATTTTTTGCTGACATCTTCCAATAATAATTATAATTTATTTGTTTTCAAATAAATGTGTGAAACAGCTGCCTCATTAAGGTAGATTTGCATATGTGGATCACTTGCACTAAACTAAATTTGTTTTATTTATATTTGTTACTAGCTGTGTATGAAGTAGGCTAATGTATTTAATATTATTAATTCTTTCACAAATATTCTATTCTAGTGGATTTTATTCTGATGTGATATCATCACAAACATAATTTTCTTTGGTTAGCAGTTTGTGCTTCCTGCTGTATTAAAGTCTAAAGGCGCCGTTTTTACGATAGTAGCCTAGCCTACAAATAGTCTCATAACAAATATGTCCGACGTAGGCATTCATTGTGATATATTTTTCATATTACACAGCCTGAAATTATAGAAATGTTGCTTAGATTTAATCTGTTTGACCCTCAATAAGGAATTCAAAACTAATTCTATTCTATTCTATATTTAAGTTATTTTATTCGACGACTAGTATTCTCCAGGGGAGATTTTTTTTAATCATTGCGCTAATGACCTTTGTACCAAGAACTGTCTTCCGCGTTTATAGGTCTACTACATTTTCCTAAAAGACATCCCGGTAGGTAGCTTAAAAGCATTAAAAAAACATTCATAGCGTGGAATTGGACATCGCCCATTCACCAGAGAAGAGAAAATAACACACGTGATCCAGCAATTGTCACCTACTTTACAAGTGATTTTATCGTTTGCTTATTGCATTTGAGCCTTGTGCCGCTCCGTCTCTACGTAGGTACGTTGTCTGGAAAAGCTATAGAGGTGGATGGCAGGACTCCATTGTTCGGTAGTATTGACTGGCTGCACAAGAGATAGGGTGACATGGCGTCGTCAAGCCGGTACGTAGAGACTGTCGCGAACTGATATATTTCGTGTGTGTTTCGTGTTTGACTCTTAGAATTTAGATTTTGCGAAGCTGATAGACACCCTCACACGACTGCAATAGCCAAACGAGTCTCCTACGCTTTGAATAAATAAAACGTTTGAGCTATTTAGTTGGCTAGCTAACAAGATGCTACCAGAACACAAGCCACTGTCAGATTCCCCACCAAACCAAGGGAAATTGTAACTTTACAGCTTGCTTCTTAAACACATAACCACATTTTACAAATTAATACACCTCTATGGTGGCTCTGCGATTAATGATATTGTATATTGTACGTGGGGTTTCTCTTGTTTGGCTAGGCGAAGTAGAAACCCTTGCTTTTCAGGTTGTTTATGTCTGTTGGGGCTGCGTCAGTGTTTAGATTATTACTAAATTCTGTTAATTACTCGGCTAAAGGCTATTACAAATGGCAGAGGTTGGCTTCGTTTTTGGATACTTTTGTGTGCGTATCTCTTGACACGCACAATTTCCTGTATTTTCTTTGTAATAACGCGTAATTAGCCTATTTAATATAGTAATGTTGGTTAAAGCATAAAAATGAAAAAATAATAAATTGTAAGAGGAGAAACTTTCTTTGGCAAATGGATGATTGACCTATGCTGTTGCCACATCATCAGAAAATTAGTTATTTTTTTCTTATTTTTTCTGGCTTTTTCCAGAAACTTTTTTTTTTACTTTTTAAACTCATCTAAACACCTATAGTGGATTGGAGGGCCATCGTTAATATTGAAATGTGTCATCAAGGCCCAATAGTGACTTGGATATTTACACAAATTAGGGCAGCTGAACCTAGATTCAAACATTCACCTAGAAGAACTCTGAATTAAGCAGTTAGCTTGTTGCTTCAAAAGAATAAACCACAGGCTTTTCCTGTTAAGGAATTGAAGTGGAACCGCAACACCCTTTTATTATACATTGCTGTTATCCTCTTAAAATGTATTCAAATCTTCTTCCTGTATTGGAAATGCAATGTCGTATTCTGATAACCCCCCCCCAATATACCTTAATGTTCCCATAAACCTAACTGATGCCCAGCCTGAGACTCTGTTATTATTTTCTTTACTCGGTAGTGGAGAGATGCTGGCCCTTCCCAGAGTGCATTGCCCCAACCACCCTGATGCCATGTTGGTGGAGGACTACAGAGCCGGGGACATGATCTGTCCTGAATGTGGCCTTGTTGTGGGTGAGTCTTATTATGCAAACTCCCACCACACCAGCCTGCCCTGCCAGTCCTTCTCTCACCTTACGTGTACCTAATCATGGTATTGTTTTTTTTAATTTAATTGTGGAAATGGGAACATTGCAAGCTCTGCTGGTCACAACTTCTTTAGTCAAGCTAGCTTTGTGAGCCGCGTAACATTTGTTCAACGGTCATCTGCTTGACAATTGTCTTGCCAAGGGAAATACAATGTCATACTATGGATTTTCCTGCCTTCCATTTCATGAACATAGAAACCTTCTGTGAAATGGCTACACTGTCGCTCTGTGTTGCTGTGACATTTCGATTTCACACAAGAAAGGGAAGTGTTGTGAAGGTTTTCTGTGCGACAACCGCACAATATTCTGAAGGAAATCTGTAAACTGCTGCGCTCTGTAATAAGGTGGACGGCTAAACTAGATGCGAAGGCATGGGAGAGATCCATAGATGAGCCAAATGTTTGTATTTTTAATACTTTAATACACTGGCACCCTTTTGGATCTGTGTCCAAAACTGCCCTTATGGTTGAAACCACCATTACTTGAATGCTTTTTGGGTGAGAGGGGGGAAAAGAAACCTCTACTCTGTACTCCTCCCCCTACAGTGCTGATAGGCTTGCATTCTTCTCTACCCCTCCCCCTAGGTTCACACGTACTCTTTCGCGGACAGTTGTGTTTAACAGCAAGCTGGGGCAAAAATGTGGGCTTCTAGGGGCGCTACAATGCAATCAAGTGGCAAAATTATAGTTTGACTTTTTATTTTTGTAATGATTGTAGCTAGGGATCTAACAAATCTATTTATTCAAATGTTGTTTCTTTTTAATTTTTTTCCCCGTGGGTGGTTGTGACATAGAAAGTGCCTGCCGCACACACCTGACCTCACCTAGAAGCGCAGTGGAAAGCCACATGACCTTGAGTAGACTGTACGACGCCACTGTAGTGGAAGACAGACATCCCCCCCCTCTAACGAGGCCCCCGGGATCAAACCGCTCATGGGGGATGTAGTTCCTAATGCAAGCCAAGCGCCCTCTGAGTTCACTCTTCCAGAGCATTGCGAGGAGATGAATGCTTGATGGGTGTTTTTTTTTTTTTTTAAGGCCAATAGGATTAAAATATCAGAAATCTAATTCCTGATGACCTGTTCTGGGAACGGGGCGCTGTGATGGAAGGAAGTAATGTCTTCAAATGGCATGCTCGACGACCAGCCCTGTTTTTACTGTGTGTTCTCTTGGCTGTTGCAAGTCCCTGAGGTGATGCAACTGAGTGGGTAAACTGCCGTTCAGAACGAGTCTCCTTAGAGAATTGATAAATGCTATTCACGTATTGTCAACCCTGCTACAAAACAAATTGTGAATCGGTGCGGAGTATGATATGGTATTCCAAGGCAAAATGACAGGGGGTAGGAAAATGAATAGTCTGAATACTAAAGGGATTGAATGTGTGTATACAAAGATTAAAACACGGTACTGAGAAATAAAGGGGAACACAGGCAGGGCAATCGCCTTCATTGTGTTCTACTGTACCACAAATGGCTCGTTTTCACTGAGCGGTACAGTTCGGTACGCAATTATTTCCGCTTCGATTGTCAGAAGTTGTGAATGGTACCAAAAGACCGATCCGCACCAGACCACTTTTTTGGTACCCCCTCTGTTGGGGTACCTAGCACAGTGGTCTGGCACCTAAAGGGTGGAGCTAGATTCCATGCAGACCGTTGATTGGTCAACAGATAATCGTCACTTCAGAGTGCTAAAAGGGAATGGAGTGGACAACACACAAGGTGCCAATTTTACATAGACCGTGGAACAAAACAATGTCAAACAAACAAAGCTTGTCTTCTTCTTGTGACCAACTGCTTGATGTCCTCCATTGTTGTTGAGTATGACGTTGACTGCTACTTTCTGACGCGGCTATCGCGACCCAGCATACAGCCCGCCTATCAAGTAAGGGTACTGTTGTACTGTGGCGGAAACACAAGCCGGGTCAGGGTTTACCGTCCCAAGTCGTGCTGTACTGTACCGCTCTGTGGAAACCAGCCAAAAGCTGCAGTTGTACTTGTATGTGCTCGTAGTTCCATTAGATTCATTTTCTTAAAAATTGGTGTTCGTCTGTTCCCTTCGCCCCTCAGGCGACCGTGTCATTGACGTGGGCTCAGAGTGGAGAACCTTTACCAATGAGAAAGCCACCAAAGATCCTTCTCGAGTGGGTGACGCCCAGAACCCCCTGCTGAATGGGGGAGATCTAACGACCATGATCAGCAAGGTAGGTTGTGTGTGTGTGTGTGTGTGTGTGTGAAAAAGGTGTGATCAGGTTCATGTTGATTATGGTGCTTTCCCACTGCATAGTACCGACTCGACTCACTTTTTGTACCGGGTACTTTGTTTGCGATGCCATTCCCCAAACACGGCTCAGCATGCCTCTTCGTAACGATAGCCTCCCGTTTTGATACGGTTCGGTCCAAAATTTTAAATACTTTTTTACCTGAAAGCGACAGAAGATAAGTAGGTAAAATCGGTGGGAATAGAATTCCAGATATTCTGCCCTCTGAATATTCCTAATTGGACTGGACATCGATTAGGCTACTTTTATTTATTTTACTTCAGAAAAACCTTTTCACACCATTTATTAAGATGCCACGTCAAAACTAGCAAGAATTGCTAGCTAGTTTCCTGACGTGTCTGGAATGTCATTATTGAACAAAGCAAATGCCTTGGGTAAAAATCCGGTATGGTCGTACCGTCTCATTCTGTTTTTTTTTTTAATGATTTGTTTCACCACAGGGAACCGGGGCAGCCAGCTTTGACGAGTTCGGCAACTCGAAGTACCAGAACCGTCGCACAATGAGCAGCTCGGACCGCGCCATGTTGAATGCCTTTAAGGAGATCACCACAATGGCAGATCGCATCAACTTGCCGAGGAATATCGTGGTGAGATACACATGCGATTAGGGAGCGAGAACATTCAGCACGGATTTACTGAAATTCTCCTGTGACCTGTATATACAGCCACAGAGAAATGAAGAGACCACTGCATAGTTTCTTTAAATATAAATATGTATATTGAATATTTTTTATAAATAAAAAAAAAGTGCATGTCAAGTGCAGTGGTCCCTGCTCCTTAATACTTGTGATTGTATTCATTGTAAATCGCTTTGGGTAAAAGCATCTGCTAAATGACCATATTCGATTTTTTTAGCAATATTTTCATTTATAAAAACAAACTGAAAAAAAAAATTTAATTTAGCATAATCCATGTTTCTCCCTTCGCCACTGAAGGTGGACAAGCGGTGTGACTGGAGGTCACGTAAGCGATATTGACGTGATATTTTGTTGTTTGCCTGCAGGACAGAACCAATAACCTCTTCAAACAAGTCTATGAACAGAAGAGCCTGAAAGGGCGTGCCAACGACGCCATCGCCTCCGCCTGCCTCTACATCGCCTGCAGGCAGGAGGGCGTCCCAAGAACATTCAAAGGTCCGCTCAACTCCAATGTAGCGTTGTTTGGCTAGCCTCATGTGACATGCTAGTGAGCCAATTGTCTTATTTAATTAGCATGTAATGTTTTACAGTGAATGACTTGCCAATGATTTCATAATGCAGTAAAACTTTGACTGCATTATGAATCATTGGCAAGTCACAAACTATAGACATGTTGTACTTTAAAAGGGAGCTCTGCTATTTTTCACCTGAGCACCAGTGCCTCTTCCTCCTCTTCCTCCTCCTCCAGAGATCTGCGCGGTCTCCAGGATCTCCAAGAAGGAGATTGGCCGGTGTTTCAAGCTGATCCTCAAGGCCCTGGAGACCAGCGTGGACCTGATCACCACGGGTGACTTCATGTCCCGCTTCTGCTCCAACCTGGGCCTGCCCAAGCAGGTGCAGATGGCCGCCACCTTCATCGCCCGGAGGGCCGTGGAGCGCGACCTCGTGCCCGGAAGGAGCCCCATCTCTGTGGCCGCCGCGGCCATCTACATGGCCTCCCAGGCCTCGGCCGAGAAGAAGACTCAGAAAGGTAATTCCCCCCCATTTTGAAAAGTTGAAAAGCTGATCTGTCCTCTCTACTGGTATGTATTCTTAAGTTATGGCCTTCTTTGTTCTTTTTTGTATTTTAAGCCAAGTTTCCCTTTTCAAGGCAAAATGGATAAGTCTTATTCTACAACAATAGACTTTTCACAGTGACCCGGAAGTGCTACACTCTCTACCTGTCTTTGGTAGATTAGAACTTATAATGCTACAGTTGCATATACTAAGAGACTGAACAAGTTTAAGTTTAATCAGCCACATTAACTCAGAACACCTCAGTGGACCTGGACTTCAGCTATTCATTTAGACCGGAAGAAAGTGTACCTTCCGGGTCACTTGTGAAAAAGGTTTATTGGAGACACAATCAGTTTTATACATTTTAGAGACTAGGAGGATGATGATGCCAACCATTTGCTTTCCGGCCATCGCATTCGGAGGAATTTAATGCCTATGGACCGTTGAGCACTCTACAGTCTCGAGGGTTTAACAAAAGTTCAGTATCCCCTTTTATTAGGCGTATTTGTTTTGATGATCTGCTTCTTCTGCTTCCAGAGATCGGAGACACTGCAGGTGTGGCAGACGTCACCATCAGACAGTCTTACAGACTCATATACCCAAGTGCTGCTGACCTCTTCCCTCCAGACTTCAAATTTGACACGCCCGTGGACAAACTGCCCCAACTGTGAAAACGCCACGCGCACAGTGGCGACGGCTTGCTCTGCTGTACTTGTAGGATTATTATATTTTTTATTTTGTTTATTTTGTTGGGTTTTGGAAGGTTTACCTCTTTGCCTCCTAACTTAAGACTTCAAGCCTTTGTCAAGGCACTCTTTCAGGAATAAACATTCCAATGCTTAAACACAGATTGCAGACTGCGCTTAAAGTATTTCATTTGAGTGCATGTCTATGTATGTCCAAGTGAAAAACTGTAATTGACGCTTGCAGTTTTGATGCTGACTTCATATTGTATGCAGTTTGTTTTGTAGAAAACGGACCAGGCTCTATTTTGCATTGTTCTAAGTAAATTAAGAAAATTTAAAAAGGGTGTCTGCCTCAGTTTGAACTACATTAAAATATTTGTTTACATAAATGTGTCATATTTTGAAATCTGATAGAATGCAGGGGACTGGTTGAGCATTACGCCTCAATCACCCAGATTGAACCTAACTTTAACAAGGGTCTGACTCTGGCTCCACTGGAATTCAGTCCGTAACCGGCAGTTAGGCACTAGCAATGGCTTTAAACACCATTTGAGCAGTTTATTTGTACTTGGGTATCCCACACTAGAGGCATCAAACCTTTTGTTTTAGTAACCCTTAAGTTAAGCACTTCAAAAAAGGGTGGTTGATAAGAGTATTCCTAAATAAACAATACCACTATTTTAAAAACATTTAATTTGTGCATTCATGATGGGCAAAAAACGACTGCAAAAATGCCTTTTTACACAACAGTGAACAGTATTGTGACTTCAATATTGGTGTACCATCCAAAAAAGGTTCTGTCCTGTTTGCAAAATGCAGTCATTTAAGCAAGAAGGGGGAAAATAAAAACTTTGTACAATCTTTCATTATGCTAAAAATTTTTAAAAAAATTAGTGCTCTTAGGTTGTTTAAATATATACACAGCCTGCCCTCTTGTAGTGATTAATAACTGGTCTGGACTGCAAGTCAATTCAGAATCAAAAATACATTCAAGTGCTTCAAGCATTTGATTGGTACAGTTTGTGTAGAAGATGAAGGCTGTGGTTCCATTCTGCCAGTCACAGAAGTATTTGAAGGTATTTTAATTGCCATGTTGACAAAGACCTAATATACACAAACTGGCATCGAGTTGGGCTGTGTTTCCACAAACATCTCGGATCTCAGCTCTGGCACGAGCACTGAGGCATGTTAGGAAAATCAGGCATTGGGTTCACTTCGTCCATCCATTTTGTTAGCTCCGCTCCCCTGGTTTACCACAAGGGGCGCTATGACTGAATTTTGGTAGTATAGCTGTGTGTGTGTAACTCACTTAAGATTATTGTTATCGAGTAAATTGAGGTATCGTGGAAAAAGAGCCAGTCACCATTCCTGGCTGTCTTTTGAGCAATTGCACAAACAGAAAACCAACCTACAAAATGAATTTCAGTGGAACCTGGCTCAAACAAGTATATAAAGTGTTCTTACACCACCACATGAACAGGGATTTCTGTCAAGGACCGGTTTTAGCTTAACATCACCAATGCCATCATCATGGTAGAAGAGCCACAAGGGGGTGCAAGAGAGTTACGCAAATGAACTTCTTGATGTAAATTATTTTCCATTTACATGGTCTTAGCCATCACCCATCATTCTTGTTAGCAACTCAAGAATACTCTTATGATACAATGTTTTCCCAAAGAGTACAAAAACATGGTCCAAGGGGTAGTGTTATAATACCCTTAGTACATCGTAACACTAGATGGACTAATATTTATATTGCAGAGCTCCTGCTGCGGACAGAACAGCTTTAAGCTTTGGCCGAGTTGACAACCGTTGGGAGGAACAAAAACCGGTAGAAACGTTGGCTTCACCTGGACAAGACTAGTTTCATGTATTCAGCTCGTACACAAAACAATAACGTAGTGTGAATGCGATCTCTGCGTTTCAAGTCACAGAGCAATAGCAGTAGTAGTCGTCAGGATGTTCGTCGTGGCTAACCGTAGGCGGCACGTTCACTGAAGACAATGCTTCGAGCACTTCAAATGCATCCGTTAATGTCCACACAGGTAGCCCTGTCGTGACGTAAAACCTTCTTAAGATAGGACGAGGGCCTCTGTCGCAAAAGACAAAAAATAAAAGAAATAAAATATACAAAAAAAGGTATATACTATGTACAGGTCAAAGGAGAAACAAAAATAAACAGTGAATAACATGATTGTGACGTAGCCGACTCAGTGGAGTTCACATGTATAACAATCTCAGTGGTCAGACAAATGGACACGACGGCAGAAATCCACACAGGACGACTGCGCACGCACGCGCACACGCACACGCACACACACACAGACACACACACACACACACCTGCCTGTACTCAGATTTCAGAGGAGCATCGTTTCTTTTTCTTTATCATGTAACGTAAAGAAAAAAAAAAAAACTGTTCTTCATGTTTATATATATATTTTTCTTTTTTAAAAAGGAACTGAGGAGAGACAGTCGATAGAGGGACTAGGGAGCTTTTCCCCATGGCACCGAGCATGCGCAAAGGTCGTTGAAGCAAATTCATTGCTCCCCTCCAAACGTTTTGGTGGGAAAGGGGGATTTGTAATTGTTTAAAAAGTGTGTGAGCTACAGGCTTTGCTGTGTCGGGTGTTCACAGTGTGTCTGAAAGTGTGTGTTTGGAAGACGAGAAGAGAGAGATTTGGGGTGGTGGGGTGGGGGTTGGGTGGAGCTAACACCAGTCAGCGATGTAGTCAAAGTCAGAGAACATGCCCTGCTCCTCAGAGTTTAGCATCCGCGGCTCCCGCGGCGGGGTCAGGATCGGGTCTTCTGAGGTAAATTCATCGTCGAAGTTGCTGACATCGCTGGCGTCCTGAATGGTCGGTACAAACGGCGGCTTCACCTTCTTGGCCAATAGTCCGTTCCAATCCATATTCTGCCAAGAGAGGAAAAGATGAAAAAAAAAAATAATAATTCAGAAACATTCAGTAGCTGTGTAAAGTGCTTTCAAATGTAGTATACTGTTATAATTCTCTCCCTTACCCTGAAGAATAGATGTTTCTTGACCTCCTCTGCGTCTTTTTCTCCTGCCCCAAGGCGTCGCTCTGGACTCCTCCTCAAAAGCTAGAGACAAGACAGAACATTTAGAGGAAAGTCAAAACATTTTCCTACATTACATTTTAGAGACATTTCCTCTGTGATTTGGTGTTGTTTAGGTGTCACAAATCCGCAGGCTGTGATTTACAAAGACCCCATATCATTCCATTTTCCAACTGTCATTTTGGACAGTTTTCTCCCTTTAAGGCGAACCTTCCATTTCAATTGGTTTAGCACTTTTTTGACTGGGAGTGACATTATAGGTCAGATAAGATTGGTTACAATCCATATATTTTGTCACACCTCGGGACAAATCTGACATGTTTTTGCGTTTTGGCTAAATGTTGGACAGAACACAACTGAGCACACAACTGGAATAACATGAATTTTTACAATAGAGGACCTGTAAACTCTACAACTGTACAGATGTATGGAAAGCCAAACAGGCCACCTATTAATGTACACATTTAACTATACAAGACTAAGAGTACACATACATAAAGGAAAGCATTACAAATGCAGACAAACAAAGGCTTTACAAATTATTGAGGCACTGGTGAAACAGCATGGTTTGATGAGGCGTTTCAAATCCCAGACAAAATCTAATGCAAAGTTCACTTGATCTCAATCTAAAAACGGCTGTATGTTTTATCAACGCACCCTCCTCATGATAGAAATGGCTTCAGTCGAGAGGAATCGCGGGTAGCGCACTTCATCGTTGACGATACTGTCAAACACCTCCTCTTCATCGTCACCAGGGAATGGAGACTAACACACACACACACACAAAAATCGCTTTGAATAGGCATTGTTGTTTAAATCGGCCTTGTTTTTGCAACACCTGCCGCAACACATTCAAATAGGGACCAACACAAGGTAAGAACACAAGCCAACACTAGAGTCATCAACTTTGTCACCCCAAATAAAGCAGATAATTGATTCTTACATCAAATTAAGTTTATATAGTCGTACACAGGCCGAGAGAGGTTAGTGAATCTAGGCTTTGGGAAAGTGGTGAATCAAAAAAAATGAAAAGTTTATCTATTTGAAAAATGCATTTGCAATTTTGCAAAGAATAGGGCTCGTTTACCTCCCCGACCAGCATCTCAAAGATAAGGACCCCCAGACCCCACCAGTCCACGGCACGGGTGTACGACGTCTCGGTCAAAACCTCGGGGGCCAAAAACTCCGGAGTGCCGCAGAACGTGCTGGTGCGGTCCCTGAAGCCCATTCCTGACGGAAGAACGGAAAACGTATGTTACTGGGTTAATCTTACTTCCTAGAAATGCATGCGGGCGTCAATTCATCTGCCTTGTGCAAGATTAACATACGAAAGACAAACAGGACAGCTCTAGACAACAGATGTGTCTCTGTGTCACCGTCTTACCCTCTTTACAAAGCCCAAAGTCGGCAATCTTCACATAGCCCTCTGTGTCCAACAGGAGGTTATCCAGCTTCAGATCTCTGCGACGACACAACACGGAGTGTCATGAAGTCCACACTCTCAAACCAGGTGTGAAGTACAATTCAATGCGTTGGCATTAACGGACTCTCTTACCTGTACACAATCTTATGGTCATGTAAATACTGTAAACCCAATACGACACAGGCTGCATAAAATCTGCAGAGACGGAACCAGAACATTATATTAGCTATAGAACAGATTAGAAGCAGACTTCCAATTGGGAATCAATCAGCCACAGGGGGCAGGCATGTATACAGATAGACCCCAGGTGGTGCTCACACACACGCCCTTTTTGCATCTCATTGTATATTTTTAATAGTTTTTAAACATGGCTCATGGCATCAATTCTTAATTCACATTTTTGACGCGCTGCTTAATCAAAGCTTTTTGTACTTTCAGTGTTATTCTTGGTGTGACTTTTAACATCCGTTGTACAATTTCCTATTGGACGCATTGAGAAAAACAAACAAACAAAACAACAACTGATTCAGATCCTAAGCCTTCCTAGGAGATGAAGCGAAACACAAGAGTTCACCCACATGGCCCTGGGTTCTGAGAAGACATCGGCGTGTATGTGCATCATCAGGTCGCCCCCGGCTGCGTACTCCATGACAAAGCATACGTGCTCCTGGGTTTGGAAACACGCGAACAGGTTGACCAGGAAGGGGTGACGAACGCTGTTCACCGTCTCGAAGATCCGCTTCTCGCACATCAGACTGCCAGAGGAACACACACACACACACACACACACACACACACACACACACACACATTAGTGGAGTCAAAAGGGAAAGCTAGACATCCACTTTTCACGTTTGTCTTCCGGGTTTGTACCTGTCCACCTCGTCGCGAGCCACAATGTCCCCCTTCTTCAGCGCTTTGATGGCAAACATCTCCCCTGTGCTTTTATACTCCGCTAACAACACCTGAGGAGTGCACAGACAGACAGGTTTAGTTTTATTTGTTACCTACAGCTCGCGTTACAGATGCATTTGCCGTTCCATCGACTGCACCTTTCCAAAATGGCCTCGCCCGAGGACGGCCACGCATTTGAAGTCCTGGAGACTGAAGTGGAATTGCTCTTCTTCCCTGGAAACAGATTGTGGAATAGAGCAACAACAATTAGATCTCAAGTCAAGTCAGGTCTTTTGTATTAACAACAACAACACTGGGAATATTGTTCTACAGTCACGTTATTTCTTCGGGTACGGGATGAAAACAAAAGCTACAACAAAGTAGCAACCACAATGGACAGAATGTAGTGATTACTTTGATCTACACATTTAAATCAACAATATTTCTCTCCTACCGTGAGCTTTATTTGAGTATAATGCACTAACGAACAAAAACAGAAAAACTATTTTCTATTAAAAATTTATTTTATCACGGGGGGGGTTTCCAGGTAACACAAATTAGGCAAGAATCTTAAACATAGTTTTTGTTTATGTTGACCATAAACCCCTTAAAAGACCTGTTGTTTTTACTACGCAAATGTAACCCAATAACATAAAACTGTTTAATAAAACCAATAAAAGAAACATAACATAGTCCATGCTGCGAATATACAATTCATAAACATTAAATATAACATAAATAATAATAAAAAATAAATAAATATAAAATCAAAGAATCTGCAGCATGTTAAGTGTCCACCCACCTTACGCCCGTGTGTTTCTGGAGGGCGATGAGCTCCAGATCAGAGGGGTGGAGCAGGGTCTGCTCCACCACGTGGTCCAGCTCGGGCTTCACCGCCACGCTGTTCCTCTTGTTCAGGAAGTCAAACGAGGCCAGGGCGTCCTACACAGAGAGGGGGAGGGACCAAAAGCACCGTCCCGCCAGACAGACATGAAGGCAATGTTCAGTTAGCTTGAACGCCGTGAGCCTAGCAATACCGACCGAACACAAAGTGTTACGCTACATCCTTGAATTGAACTGGCAGCAGTTCCTGCCCATGTGCATTGGGGTGCTCAAGCAATCATTTGAATAAAGTCTGCTTAAAAAAAAAGAAGCTACATTTAGACCAGAAAAAGGACTTGGTATACGTACAAGTTAATATTATCTTAAATGTTTTAAAACACGTACACTGAGATGGACAGTCAACCTACAGAATGAGCTATTTTTAGTTACACAGAGGCCCCCCCCCCTCCAATAGACTTAACATTGGCACTGCTGCATGTATGCCACTAGAGAGCAGTATTACATTTACTGCACTTAGCAGTATAAACTCAGTGTAAAGGCTGTTATCAGGGGACGAATGCCTCAGGACCTTTAAGTATGGGACTGTTTGTTATCTGACAAGGAACACAAACATCGGGTAATACTGTAAACATCCCCCCTTTCATGTTTAAATCCCTATTTTTTTGACAGCGATAACAGAGAAGTTTTTATGGTATGGCAGCTGATAATTTAATGCATTTCAGTCCTAACCTCCCAATGTACCTGCACTTCCTCTTTGTTGGGCACCTTGTCCGGCGCCAGCGGCTCTCTGGTGTCGTCGGGGACTGGGTAGAGCTTAGGTCCCGGGGTGGGCTCTTTGTCAAAGTCCAGCTTGGTCACCAACGGGTCGCTGTGGAGGAACGCAGGTCGTCATCATCTACGGGACGCACATTAAACCCCGCCGCCTGTCACCCTTCAGACACTTTAGGTCATTTCTGGCGACGCCCACGGCGCGGTTAAAGTACGCGACTCATCGTAAAGCAAACACCTTAGGAGGGCATGTGCCCAATGGAGGGCACACATTGGGTGGACTAAGCACTGCTTGACTGTCGCACCGTGACACCAGATTATGAGGGCAGTGGGACTCCACCTACGTTAGCCCCGATGACACGCTGCTGTCATTATTCTCAACAGAACGCGGTTAGCTTAGCATGACTGGCGTAGGGCCCTTTCAGCTGCTAAATGCAAAAAGCTAAAAGCTAAATGCAAAAAGCTAAATGCTAAATCCAAAAAGCTAAATGCTAAATGCAAAAAGCTAAATGCAAAAAGCTAAAAGCTAAATGCTAAAAGCTAAATGCAAAAAGCTAAATGCAAAAAGCTAAATGCAAAAAGCTAAATGCAAAAAGCAAAAAGCAAAAAGCTAAAAGCTAAATGCAAAAAGCAAAAAGCTAAATGCTAAATGCTAAAAGCTAAATGCTAAAAGCTAAATGCTAAATGCAAAAAGCTAAATGCAAAAAGCTAAAAGCTAAAAGCTAAATGCTAAAAGCTAAATGCTAAAAGCTAAATGCTAAAAGCTAAATGCTGTACATGCCGCTGTACCTGCTGGGAGTGGGGGACCCAGGCACGCTGCTGTGGCCGGCGTCCGAGGCCTGCGGGCTGAAGGAGTTGCTGCTGGAGGTGGGGATGGCTCTCCTCACCAGGCGGCCCCAGGTGGCCACGTTGATGTTCATCTGAGGGGCCCGCGGGAACTGGCCTGATAGTGGGGCGTAGGGGGGGGAACAATACGCATCAGCCCGGATCAGGCATGGCTACGCTGGCCCGGGGGTGCTCAAACTGTGGGTCGGACCCCTCAGGGAGGTCACAATATGCTTTTTTTTAAATTTTTTTAAAAGATGGGGGCCGTGAAAGTAATCGATTATTTGTAAATCTTGTTTGATTATCCACAATAGAAATGTGCACTTGGACCTGAGGTCTATGGGTTTCCGTGGAGACACAGGTCATGACCTAGGAGTAAAGGGACTCTGAAATGGGCCTAGACCTGCTCTTGCCCGTAGAAGCAGACGAATGGCAGGGCGGTCTAGGCGAAGGGATGTACACGCCCCCTTTTTGGCACAATGTTGGTGGATCTTGCCACGGAGTTAGGAGGCTAAAATGCTAACTATTCTGTTATTCTGCACGTTTACACGGGAGCGATGCTTATGCATACAAGCTGCTGCCGCGACCGGATGACCTCCCCGCCCGTCGGGATCAATCAAACCTCGTCTTACATGAGTCTTTTTCAAGTGTTCAGGTGAGCGGGGAATAAACGGACGTCGATCTTACCTTGCTGCTTCGAGAAAATCTTCTTCTGTCTTTGCAGCTTGGGCCGTCGCTCGATGACGGGGTTGAAAAATGTCACCTGAACGTGAGGAAACTGGTGTGAGGACCGTGGCGCGCAGGTTAATGGTCAAACCCCGCCCCCCCCGGTCATGGTGTGCGGTTGGGCGTGTGCAAGTGTGTGTGTGTGTGTGCGCGCACACCTCAGCGAACAGCATGCCCTGGGGCTCTAGGTACAGACACATCCCGTGGCGCTGGTTGTCCAGGAAGTCCTCGAGGCGCAGGAACTTGACAGCGCAAAGCGACCGCCAGTCGCGCCAGTACACCGAGATCTCCAGCTCGCGAGACTGGGCGTCGGCCAAACCGAACAAACAAACAAACGCACACAGAGAGGTAAACACAATCGGACTCCAAACACGCACACGGAGCATTAGCTAGTCGTGACGAAGGGCGGAGTTCGTTTTGTTACCCGGTCAAGCTCCAATGTAAACTTCTGGTCCCAGGCCTGGTTGCTGGCGGGCCTCCAGCTTGTCTGGCCTACCACTGTGTTGTCCAGCTTCAACACGGCACTGATCTCATCTAGGGACACACACACACACGTTACATTATGGGTATCAGGTCTATACAGTTATACACACTCCAGCCAAAGCTAGGATGTGCCATTTTTGGCGACAGGTGGGGGGGGGTGGGGGGGGGTTGATGAGTAAACCCCTACCAAAGAAAAATGATCGGTCCAGGTATTATGCGCGTATACGGTACATATGGAAATACCCTCAGAAATGCTTGAAGCCACGTAACAACACTGGTTTTGTTGTCCAGTAGTTAGTCCAAACCCTTAACAGGTCCACATGCATTGATACCAGGTGGGAGATCCACTTACTGGAGAGATCTTCACTCTTTGTCAGGTTCCGGGCGCTGGCTCCTCGGTTCCGGTTGGGTCGGATGGTGAAGGAGTTTCGGGTCTCACTGGGGCTCCAGCCAGGCAGTGGAACGGAGCCGGCTTTGGAGCGTCCCGGGACGTTCTCCAGGAGGTCCTGACAGCCCATGAGCCTTACGTCCAAGGTCCCTGGAGGGTGACAACGCACACGGTTACGGACATCCTCACTGGTACTTCTGGTACAATCAGAAGTGCATTGCAGAGATTTTGACTCCCATTGAGGATTTTTGATCCCCGTTACAATTACTTCCATACCTCTCATTATATGAACATACCTCTCTACATTATATTAAAGCTTGCATTAATTTCCACATGGCTTTTTTAAAAAGAATGCATTTTTTAAATTTTATTTATTGTATTGTATTTTTGTATCTAGGCGTTGGACTCCCAGTTGGAAAGGTCATGGGTTCGTGCCCCAGAGGTGGCCTACCTGTAAGCGTCCTTGAGCAAGATGCCTAACCCCTACCTGCTCCATGTAATAGCAGCATGTAATTGTAGGTCGCTTTGGATAAAAGCGTCTGCTAAATGACCTGATTGTAATTGTATTGTCAACATAGACCATGAATAGAAGAAAACTATCCACAGAACTCTATTGTCTAAACAACTATTAAAACAATTCACAGAGCTGTACTGTTGCTTTGGTTAGCAGAATTATTCATAACCATGAACCATGAACTAGCTTTCAGGTAGACTAGTAGGAAAAAGGGAAATGACAAAGCTAGCTGCTGTCACTTCACAAAAGATGTTTCAGGAAAAACTACAACGTCCATGTTCATGGTAACGAGGAGTTCTGCAACACAAACAAAACAACAGTAGAGCTCTGTGACTTGTTTAGACAACAATGGAGTTCTATGGCTTCCAAGATAAAAGCTATATCTGACATTGGCTAGATGAACAATACTTGTCAGAAGAAGAAAGACACTGGTTTTGTTCTTTTCATAGGCTATGTTGACTTTATCCTTGTCCTTAACACACCATGTATTTTTGCATGGTGCGTTACATCTGAATATAAACAGGATACACAAATGACAACCTCTTGTGAAATCCCCCTAAACATAAAGACAAGATTCCAACATTATATCTGTAACAGTATATCTTAAGTCTACGTTGACACATTTTGACGCCAACACAAAATGGCATTAGGGTGTTCTGAAATTCCCGATTCTTAACAGACCGATCTAGACGGTCAAGAGACCAATCCCTCCCTTCCTTCCGCCCTCTGATGGTTCTAAGATCAACGTTACCTGTGAGGGCAGCGGGCTTGGTTACGGTACTGTATTGGTTATGTGTGGAGATGATACTGGATCGGGGACTGAGGGCCGGCGAATACAACAGGGAGAGCTCCTCTACGATGCCGCTGCTTCGCGGGTGGTTCTTGGGCAACTCGCTGAGCCTCTGCTCCAGGGAATACTTCAGCAGGTCCAGCTTCTGGCTGGACTCGTTGAAGCGGGCTTGGGCCTGGAGAGCGACGGAGGGACGGATTTGAGAAGAACATGTCAGTCACACGGTGGGTTTCACTTGAGGACGGCACAGATGAAACACCATAACCGCTTCTGTTTAAAGCTGCACGGCATAGCTTCAGAGCCCTGAGGTGAGGTGCGACTGCACTCACTTAAGTTAAAATCAGCAGTCCCCACCCTGTGCTCCTGTGGGGAAATATGTCCTCTGGGTTTGACCCATCCTAGCAGTGGAATAGGTGCTCAGGAACAAGTTCTGCGCGGGCCAGACCATGCAATGAATCCTAACGGGATCAGTATGTATTTTGACATTGATTCTGAAAGGAATTGGAAGCCAGTGCTATAGCTGACACAGCACTAGTCAGGGCAGAAGAAAATAAGGAGATGTGAATCTCTTTTTCCAGGAGCAAATCTGATTTTGGCTACCTTTCTGACTCGGTGGAGTTCGATCAAGCATTTGACATGCGAATAAAAAACAAAAAAAAACAACAAGATCTAATTTCAATAGGCTCTTGTGTTATGTTGCTGGTTTCTCTGGGCTTGGGGAGGAGCGATCTTACTACGAATAGCAAATAAAAACATTTGTTGTTGTACACCGTATCCTATGCAACTTTAAGCCAAAAATCAAAAGCCGAGACAGTTCTTGATGGTGTACAGGCACAACAGCTTTCTGTTTAGGTGCAGAAAAGGGTAGTAAACAAGGTTCAGAAAAGGAGAAGTACTGACCACGCATTTGCATCACACAAGCAGAAAACCAGTGGTCTGCTTCTAATTCTAAATGACAGAATCTTGGGATGCCAGCGGGGCCCCGAGGTCCGTACGCCCACTCTCTGCCGCTGGGCGGCGTCACCACAGCGGAGAGACGCACGATACCAACCTCTGAATGCGCTCTCTTTTCGGTGACTTTCCCGGTGCCCAGCAGCTTCATGACGTTCTTGGCTCCCTCGGCGACGGCCGACTCTATCCTGGCGTGGTGGCACAGCTCCCCCACCCGCAGGTCCAGCGGGCTGATGATGGGCTTGGCTGGAGGCGAGGCAGACGCATGCTTTTAGGCCGAGCCTGCGAGTGTGTGTGGGTGGGTGTGTGTGTGTGGGGGGGAGGCCCTCTGTGCCCGAGGAAGGAGTCACAGCGACTCACCCATCACATCGTTGTTGTCGAAGTTCAACTCGCTGGCCTGGCTGGCCTTGAGGATCTGCATCCTGATGAACTCGATCTTCGTCTTGCTGTCCTGGAGCATCTGCTGGGCCGCGGCCAGCAGCTTGCGATCCTGCGGGGCAACACGGGATTGGGGGGGGGGGGCATGAACACCTAAAGGCGGTCCGTACAGGCGACCATGCGTCTCTGGGAGGGACTGCAGATGGCACAGATCGACCAGCGCGGAAGCAAAGGGCTTCTGAAATGGACCGACGTTAGCCACACACACACACACACAGTCACCCACCAGGGTTCCCACTCTTTTCTAGGGATCCTTCCCCCCGGGGACATTTCCAGTCCGTCTAGCTGGTATGACACCAACATGTCCCTCTCTGTGGAAGTCTGATTTAAAAAGACGTCTATTACAGGAGTGAGTGACAGGATGTCAAGAAGACAGTGCCAGTTCAAGAAGGAGTGGAAAGAGGGTCTGGCTAGGGGAAGTAACAGAGAGAAGCCTATTCAAAATACTCTCCTGCATAAACTCCCATTTGAACGTTAATGTGATCCTGAACATAACTTGGCTCTTTCAGGTGGCAAGGTTATCCGTATTGGGGAGCTCTGATAGATAGCCTGGTATTTCATTCTCTGCTAAAGGGAAATAGGAGAATGTTGACATAACAGAAGATTGTCCTCGCATTTCCATGCGTCTTACATGACGGGTAAACCGTTTTCCAGGTTTTCCAAAACACGTGGGAAACCTGACACGCACTCTAACTGCCTGGAAATAAATAAATCAATACTTTAATAATTTTGAGAAACATCTAGCTAGCTAGTTCATGAGCGTTGCACCATGCTCACGCGTGCAGAGACAGGCTTTTTGTGAGGGAGGGGTGTTCAACGAAGGGTGCAAACCAATTTCAACATTGTATGCAGGTAGGTATTGTGGCATCGTTCCACAAACAAAACAAAGGTTTAAATCCGTGCGTTTATTGGAGACTCCCACCGTGTTAAAGTCACAAATTGCTGATTTAGATACAAATGAGCCTTTGTTTTGGTTGCACGTAGTATTAATTGGCCCTCACGAGGACAGGAAGCGTAAGACTCTTGCCCCTCATTAGCCATTAATCAGGGTGCCTTGTTGCAGGAGTGTAAAACACAACTTCAATTTATGCCCTTAATTGGAGCTAAACGTCGAGCGAGCAACATGGTAAATCTTATTCACTAAAAATGATTGTGGAACGTCATTGTGTGCTTCCTGTTTGTGCGCGCCTAATTATTCCCGCCTCTCTCTCTCTCTCTCTCTCTCTTTCACACACACACACACGAGAAAGCAAACTCCACCCAGAATTCCTTGCAAGTTTCAATCCCGGTTGCGACGGGAGAACGCAAAGGAAAAGACCTCCGTCTGACAGGCATTTCCTCAATGACATCATCAGGACAGGGATATTTCCAGCGGTCTGCAACTCACAGG
Organism: Percopsis transmontana; assembly: GCA_025447815.1. Taxonomy (NCBI): domain Eukaryota; kingdom Metazoa; phylum Chordata; class Actinopteri; order Percopsiformes; family Percopsidae; genus Percopsis; species Percopsis transmontana. The sequence continues at coordinate 20,801 of JAOEHI010026126.1, forward strand.
GGACCACAGTGTTGGCCGGGAGCTCACACTTATTTGGCACACATGGGGCTGTTTTCTGTAGTGTAGTCTAGGTAAGCGCTCCACAAACGAGAGAACCTGCAGAGGTGTCATTCTGGCCGCGTTGTTCGCTTACCCGTCTGGTAAACTAGCCAAAGCTAAAAACAACCACCAGCCCAGAACCTGAAATAACGGACGTGTGTGAAGAAACGCATGATGCAACCGAAGAACCAATGACATGCAGGGCAGGGCTGAGGCTCCTGACATCTTACACCACATGTTTACTACGCAGTGGTTTTAATTAGCGCCGACTTGACACACAAGACACAGCGTGCGCAGCACAGCCCGTTGGCTGCCATTAACTGTGGGACTTACACACAGCTAGGGACTCTGTTACAGTTTTTTTGCAGCGCAGAGAATTAGGGTAGCCTACACCGGGACCGTGGGAGGCTACCAGCACGTGTAGGACTCAAGCGTTGGTCACCAAAGCTGGCCCTTGGTTGTGCCGGGCACCGCAGCAGAGTTAGAAATGCAAACTGTATGGTAGTCGGGGGTCCAAAATAAGTGGCAGGAGTGTGACTGGTGAACCGCGCCACAGAACATAACGTTCACTAATCGCTAGTCTGTGCTGGGAACGTGCTTATCCTGTAGACTCTCCACCGTGTGCTCGTGTCTAGGCACCGAACGGCAGTGCAGGACCGTGGGTGAGGAGTGGAAGGGGAAAATAAAACTGAAGCCTACCTTGGAGGATCCATTGGAGTACATCTGAATCATGTTCTCCGCGCCCTGCTTGACCTTGAGCTCGATGTCGTACTGCTTCTCCAGAGCGGCCAGGCGGCTGCTGCTGTTGCACAGCCTGGCCTCGCTGTTGGGCGTGTCCGGGGTCAGCGGGCACTCTGGAGGAGAGGCGGAGCAGGGCAGGGCGTTAGTCGACAGCTTCACCAGCGGCTTCCTGCGCTGTATCTCGACCAATCACAGTCACAGATATAGGATTGACGGTTTCCGATTAGATGATATTATTAGAATAAGGAACCTAATGCCGATCACTTTTTACTCCTTTTTGTAATCCAATATTTAGGGTGTGACTGCCGGCAGAGAACGACCAATGAGAGCACCAATTATATGTTGGTTTGTTGTTGTTTGTTTTTTTAAATAAAAGAAAGACCAAGAGAGGAATAAAGGCGGAAAAAACCTCATGTGACTATGTTTTGCCAGTCTTTGAAATGTGGGTATCATTTCTGCCTTGCAGCTATTATAATGAGTCAAACCCTTAGCGAAAACCCTTATCTTAACATAAAAAACAGGACGCATTATCTCTCTCTCCTCCCCCCCATTTCACATCAATCCTCTTATTTCAACCTGCTATCAAGGTCTCATTGAGGGCTGGTGTCCTAATTCAACAACTCTGCGCCACCCGATGCCACATTTTACTATTCTTTACTCTACTGGTTCCAATTCGGCCAGACATTTCACATTTTGACGTGCCTGTAGCAGCCATCCCAAGTTTGTTTTCAAATGTGTTTTCCAATTCGGCCAGACATTTCACATTTTGACGTGCCTGTAGCAGCCATCCCAAGTTTGTTTTCAAATGTGTTTTTGCTGCTGGCGGAAAAAACAACAACATACGCTTAATGGAGATTTAACACCGTTGGGTGTTAAAGATGGGTAGAAAATTTGTGATGTGATAATTTACTTAAATAAAATTATGAATTTACAGAAATAAAATGAATTTACAGAACGCATTGCATTATTAATATGAATTACACAAAACAAAAAAAACAAAAAACACAAAGTGTTGTGTGTACTCCTTGGTACTTTCCTGTGAATGACAACACCCTGTACCAGATGAAGCCTCTTCCAACTGTAACTGAACAGAGGAAAACCCGGAGGCATTTTCTATTCTGTCAAAACAGCAAGCGTGAACTTGCACAGCAACTACCAAGGACAACATTGTTCATGCAAATAAGAGCCTTTATATTTGGGCTTTTGCCAGTGGTGTCCCATCCACTCCAATATTGGCAATATTTCCCAACCCAAAAAAATTCCCATTTTTCTGCACATGGGGCAGACGCCTCAAAAAACAAAAGTGTCCGTTATCACCACAGCTGGAGCAATATTCTCTGGGATGAGCTCACCGGTTTTTGTCACGTCTGAACTCGACAGCGCACAGCAAACCCCTCCCCAGAGGGACTAGAAGTAGTAAATGCTAACTTCTCCTCTCGTTCACACACACACGCCAAGGTGAGCATAGAAAAGAAAAAAAACCTGCCTGACTTCTTCTGACTCGTAGCATCAGTTTGCTTTCTCCGTCTACGCAGACAACTTGAAGCTGCTCTCTGCTGAGGAAGCATAGTCCGTACCGTAATTATTGTTTCATCATCGCGCTCACTTGTAACTAGAGTTGGGACCGATTGAATACTGGTATCGGGTGCCGATACAGACGTTAATTAACTCATCGGATATCGGACTGATGTTACCAATCCACGTACCGATCCAGATTCCAGTCTGATGTTTTTATGAATTATAAATATGTATGCAGCATGTCAAGTTTGCACCCAGCGTGACAAATTGGTCATGTTGTGTCTATGAATTGTCAAAAGCACAAAGCCCTGCGTTCTCCGATTGTTTTGGTTGTACAGTTCTACTCGTACTAGCTGTGAGCGCTGAGCTAATGGCGATCGCCAATATAAGTGTCTCTAAACTTTCCTTTGAAAAAAAGCTTAGAATGGTAGGTAAGGGGAGACCTACACCGGATGTAATTTATCCGTACCAGAGAAAAGATTAAGAGGACTTTTCAGGTCAGTTGGTATTCAGAGGATTAGCTATGCGGCAGCGCTGAAAGCAGAACAGCCTGCTGCTTTTGCTGCTTCCAGCAGCATGCTGGTCCGCTCTTTGCAGCGAGCCAGAGTGTGTGGCAAAGTTCTGAAGAGGTTCCGCCCCGTACTACCTGAAGTATCAAATACGTTAATTTGTCTGTGTTAATGCATAAACACAATGCATGATTTACTCAGGGTATGACTAGATTAAGACAAGGGAGGCGTTTTGCTTGCGACACGGGAAAGCACACAGTACATTCTGTATTCGCCTCTCTCGACCCTGCGTCTGCTCTGGTGCATAAACGTAAACACACACGCACACCTCTCCAAGATGGCGGCACACATATCCCACAGTACCCCCCCCCCCTTAAAAAGGCATAGGGCCGTATTAACAGACGTTAACCGACAGCAGCACTCATTTAATAGTGTCCCTTATATAAGATGAGTGAGAGAGATGGCTGGCTGGCTGACTGAGGCAGAGAGTGCAGGGCTTTTTACACTTTTGTGCTGTGTGGTTTACTACAGCCTCATGTAACCTTAATAAGCATAATACCAATAATAATAATAATAATATTTTTCAAGAAGAAAGCTCAATTCAATTATCGGAACTAAAAAAAAAAAAAAAAAAAGAGGATCAGTGCATCTATAGTTGTAACAAGGGAGTAAACGGATGCAATGTCATGAATGCAAATATCATCGCCCACTTCTAAGTAGTAACACAATATATATATATATATATATATTGGGCCTTTAGTACATAAGGTAGGATGTAAAACTATAGTTACCGAGTTATGGGAAACATCCCAGATTGCGCACACTAACAGATGGGCCGGTTTCTATTTGGCATGCCCGGAATGAGTCATCAAAATAGACCCTAATGCTCCCTTTGAACACCTGCAGAACACAACAGTTCTGCAGTGACTCACTAGACTAAAAGAAAAGAAAGTCTAAATGAATCATCCAACGACTAAAAGCTCCCGGGAGCACCCCTGCCGCGGTTTCTGTTAATGGGCAGGAGAGGTATCAAGCTCTCATGGGTGCCGTTCTCCAGTACAGAGACCCATGCAAAAGGTGGGGCTAAGCAAGAAAAACCAAGCTATTGTTCTCCCCGTCAATTCTCCATTAGAATACCTACGGTTATAAAGTCTGTTGTGATGTAAAACAAGTGAACAAGTAGCGCCAATACCTCCTCCAGTTGCGTATGGAATGATCCTTATGGTGGTTACCCCGATTGCCGAGCGGCTACCTACAGCCAGCCCCTACAGCCAGCCGAGCTGTGGTTTAAAACCAACACTGAGCTGAGGAGGAGCTGTGATGCAATCGAGGAGCGTATATTTAAAATAGGTGGTATTGGACTTTTGTTAAACCCTCGAGCAGCTTTCTTACCTTAATATCAAAAGGCAATATACTTCTAACTTGATGAACTACAGCGGCTGAAGAGATATTTATTCCAGGACATCAGCTTGTGGATATAGAAGAAGTGAAGCTGTTAATGTCTAACAACAGTTCAATATCATTTAGCTGGACAGCTCACATGTACGGGTAAACCAAGAGGCAGAGAATTGTTCTGTATTCGCTGTGAAGTGAAGAGTCGTGAAGAGCCATAACAAGCGATTGCGTTTAGTTGCGGTCGCACATTTCTTTCTGGTGCGGTGCATGTTGTTGTGCTGTACGTCCGTCCATCCGATCCGTCCGTTCACCCTTGTGCAAGCTAGTCAGGGCTGCGTCCCAACCGACACATGTGTGAAAGCACAGCGCACATGTTCAGTCGGCGAGCTGATCCCTGGGGTTTCCCTCCCTACACGAGGCGGAGGTGAGGGGAGCGGGTCACGGCAAGCCAAGTGCCCCCCCCCCCCCCCCACAGGTTGGCCCACCGGCGTAGACTAAGTTAGCGTAGACCTTGCTGATTATCGTCATCTCCGGCCAACCCGAAAAAAAGTGGGGAAACCCTCCCCCGGTCGGATGCAGTGAGATTCTATCAGAAAGGTCAACAGTAAACGCACTGCCAAAAGCTCTCTCTAAACAATGGCGTCATAAACTGGACAAATAACACAAGTTGTTTTGGTCCGTGGACCGTGTGTGTGTGTGTGTGTGTGTGTGTGAGAGAGACGGAGAGGATTATCCATCGTGGAGTTATGTAATGAGTTAGAGCCTGAGCCAGTTAAGCGCTCCTTTGGGCATGACATCATACGGGGCGTGACCCGTGGCAAGCAACACTCGCACCCCCCCCCCACCAAAAACGCCGCCCGGAGCGCGCGCATCGCTCCATTTCTGGCCTCAGCCGAGGGACGGGGAGAGAGAGAGAGAGAGAGAGAGAGAGAGAGAGAGAGAGAGAGAGAGAGAGAGAGAGAGAGAGAGAGAGAGA
>JAOEHI010026136.1:0-25977 GCA_025447815.1 Percopsis transmontana
AAACACACACACACACACACACACACACAGTCTCTGTCTTTCTCCAACAGACACACACACACACACACACACACACACACACACACACACACACACACACACACACTTACATATAGGCCTAGCTCTCTAAAGCACATACACACACCATCACCCACAATTACAAAACGTCCATTTCCACGCACAAATAGAAGGATGCAGAGACTTGCAGACAAACACACATATAGAGAAAGAAAACACACGCACGCACCCACGCGCACACACTGTTGCTATCGACCAGCCCACATTGCGGTGAAACCACACAGTCTGAGTTATTTATAGGCTTTAAACCTCCAGTCACGTCAGATATCAGCATCACAATCTAAACGCCATTCCTAAATATAATACATGTACCGGAATTCATCTTGGTGACATTTGCCTCCATAGAACACATGCCGTTTAATGACTACACACTGGCCGAGTGGGTCTAGGTAGGACAGGAGCTCCCATTTAACACAGCAGTCTATACGTGAGAAAGGGATTCTATTACTGTGTGCATTCAGGCTGCACGGCACGCGGTGGCTTCCTGCTATGGAGACTGGAGTCAGAACCAGGACAAAATACCACTGAGCACTAGAAGGGGAAAGGCCAGTGCTGCTGTATTACTGAATTCTATAACCTAGAACCTTATCTTTACAAACTCAAACACACAGACACACACACACACACACACACACACACACACACATATTTAGATATACATGCAGATTAAAGTGCCTCCAGTCGGCACTCCTACACTTTATCTTTTTGTAATTATATTATATTTATATTTTGCCCTTTCAGAAAAAAAACAGACATTAAATCATCAAAAGCGTACGTTTCATGCACGACGTACCCAGAGGAGTTGTAATAAACATTATTTGTTGTTGTTTTGGTTCTATTTTCACTTTGGTTCTATTGGTTCTAAGTATGTGACCAAAACTCTTACAGTACAAAACACAGAACTGGTCACACTTATTACTCAGCCAGTATTATGTTCAAAATCTTATGCATTCCTTGTGTTTTTATGCATCTTTCAAAACACAACCATTGATACAAAGTTTTTTGTGAAATACCATGAGAACATTAATTTAGTAACCCACACACAATACAGTTATACTGTACATGCTCAATTTAATAATTGAAACAACCAGTTTATCAAAAGGGCCCTTTGAAGTGTTGTAATGTGGTGCAGTCCTGATTCTTACAGTAACTTACACTGGTTTACTGTAACATCCGGCCTTACTGTAACTTTAGAAATGTAACTAAAAGAAATTGACCCAAGCCCACTTCTTTGTATTCTTTGACGGGCCCCTGGGTCACAAACTCTAGGATTTACAGTATATCCCCTCCATGTTGAAAGTGCAAGTGTTCAGTCAACTCCTTTTGTACTGTAGTGTTATCAGTTGGGGTTTGCACTGGATGAAATCAGTTACACTAGTTATAACAGGTAGTCATTATGTATGCTAATCATGTACAGTACGACAATGTAGTTGTTTTTACTTTACAAACATACATTGTCATTCTGTAGTTCGCAGATACCTTATATTGTACAGAAACCAGGTTAAAAAATGCTTAAAGATGGTCCATTAAAAGCAGTTTGATTAAATGAGAAGAAAACAAATCAAAAATGTATTTCTTAAATAAACACTGATTAGCTGTAGTGAAACTGTGACTGTGTGATTTCGGGTTTTGTATTTAGTCAATTGAAAATGGGCTTAAAATGTTAAAAAAAACTGTACTTTTTAATGTATCTGTTTTGAGTTTTTTATTAAGAGTTGTGAAATCACATACTGTGGAAATAGTACCAAAACGATAAAAGAAATCTGTAGCTTGTTACACGCTGGAGGCTAAATTCTCCATTTCTTTGGCACAGAATGAGCTATTTTTAGGTAAATACAGTAGTGAGTTTGCCCCTGTTTGTGGTACTATGCACAGCACTTGCATGGCTGCATGTATGCCACTAGATGTCAGTGTAAAGTCTAGGAAAAGCAGTTTCCATGTGGGAAGCTGATCATTGGACCTTTTTCCATGTGCATAACTGGTTAAGACCAAATCTCTCTCTCTCTCTCTCTCTCTCTCTCTCTCGCTCTCTCTCTCTCTCTCTCTCTCTCAGTCTATACAATATTCTATAAACCATTAACCAATATTCATCTGATTACTAGACTGGCAAGGTTATTTATAATAGATTTTTTAATAAATATATATCATAAAGCAATTAAGAATGTAAGTGTTAGTGGAAAATATATTTCTAATGGATCCAGTCCAACCAACAACCCTCTAGGCTCTGTTGAGACAGATAATAAAATAAAATAATATTAAAAGGAAATTCAATCATCTATAATTTCACTTTTCAGCTTGAATGCTTATACATTTCTACGTTTTATTTATACACACTTAAAAGATGAATTGATATTGAAAATATTTTAACTTTTACCACCCCCTTTTATAATTGATTAATTCAGGTGTAAACTATGCTTAAATTAAATTGTCAATAATTCACACTGAACTGTTTGAGGTTTTTTAACAGTGAGGCTTCGTGCCTGCTGCATGTGTATATAAATGTGCTGTAATGGTACACAACAGCCACTAGAGAGCACTCTGACATCAAAAACAATGTGAGCTTGATTGGCTCCTGGAAACTGGCCACTGTTCTGTACTGGAGATATGTTTCAGCACTTAGATAAGAGAAGATCATAATTTATTGTGCCAAGTAGTGTCACACTGTAACACAACAATCATTCGTTCGTTAATAAAGGATCGTCGTACGTCTCTGCGATAAGGCATTGCTGAATCCCACATGTAATCCAGCGACCTGGTTTGAAATGTAACACATGAACTGCCACATCTTAGGGCTTATCTGTTGAGCCACCTTGTCACAATATTGGACTGACAGCGTACAGCTTCATTACAAAGCCGGTGAGCGGTATCTTCATGTTGGGTCCCTGCCGTGAAGATTTGTCATTTGAGAGAGGAAGACAGCAACCAGACTGTAACAGACAAGCAGACATATTTTGTACACCTCTGCTAAACCCACGCATAAAGCATCTACAGTATGTTTTTTGAGTGTGTGAAACCGCATTAAGGGTGTTTTTACAGGTGCGCTACTCGATGATGTTATAGCACCAACAGATTACAAGCTAGGTCATTTAGCGGCCGCTTTTATCTAAAGCTACTTACAATGAGTACAATAAAAAGTATTACAAGGAGCAGATAGAGGTAAATGGGGCACATTTCTGCCCCAACACAGTTTACATTTTGAAACACAACTGTCCACAAAAACGTGTGTGTCTGTAGGGGGAGTGCTAGAATATGAACAGTGTGTGAGCTTATGAAAAGCTGAATGGGGAGGAGTAGAGATGAGTAGAGATGAGTCTGAGCACCTCGGGAGCAGGATGGGAATGTGCTGAGTTACAAACCAAATCAACTATGTTTTTTACAATGCAGGTTTGAACCAAAACAGCAATTCAGGACATAAATCAAGGACCTGTAAAGGGAATCGTTGGCGTTACTACTTCTGATGTGCTGTGTGCATGACAGTATAGCTGCAAATAAATCTGCTGCATGTAATACAACCCCTGGCAAAAATTATGGAATCACCAGATTTAGAGGATGTTCATCCAGCTTTTTGACTTTTACAGAAAACAGCAACAAATCACAAATCGGCAACTACAACCACTGCAAAGGGATCTTTTTTGCCACAATGAGGGCAATACATCTTAATATGTAGCAAATAAACAAATCACATATATGACACAAAACCATGGGACGTCCCCCCCACATTTCAAAATCTCGCATTTGTCCCCCCCACTCTTTTCGTATCACATACTTTACTTTTGCATTACCTGTGCTGCATAAATTCATAACAGGCCGTGACAGTTTGAAATTAATCCATTCCGCTTGCAGTGTGTGATTTTAAAGTTGTGACACTGGGTACTGTCTGTAGTTTTAAGGAGAATCTGGGAAAAGCGAGAAGTCGTTAAAAAAAGCAAGATGTGTGTTTACTTTTACTTGGTCAAATGAACAGCATGCACACACTGCCGGGGCGCCAGCTTCAAAGAACATGCCATTATTTTTTTCCAGATCAAGTAAAGGAAAAAATGATGTAATAATCACAAAAACAGAATTAGTACTTTGCTGCACCTCCTCGGGTTTTCATGACTTTATGGCTATGGACTTTACTAATAAAAAACAATATTCTCAATCAAGCTGGTTCCAACATTCTCAAATAGCGGTTGTCCGACCAAGCCTTGCAGCATGGAGCCTTGTCACGGACCATTTTTTTAAAACTTTCAGTCGGATTGAGACCTGGACTATGTGCTGGCCATGTCATTGAGTTGATATGCCTCTTCTGAAGAAAAGCTTTAACACTCTGTGGTAAGATGCATTGTCATCCTGAAAATGACTTCATTATCACCAAACCTATTTTCTGTCGATGGAATTGGATGGAACGAGTGTCCAAACCGTCAATGTACACCTGTGCACTGACTGTTGAGGTAATATTGCTATCTCCCTTTGTCTTTTACCTGACATGCTTGTTTTCTTTGTCATCTTAATATGTTTAATTGGAACGGCACCAGACAAAAGTTCGAGCATCATCTCCTTGGCCAATACAGATTTGTGATTCATCACTGAATATCACTTTCATCCCATCTTCCACACTCAATTATTGCTTCTCTTTAGCCCACTGTAACCTTGTTTTCCACTGTTTGGGTGTCAGTGCTGGTTTTCGTTCGGCTTTTCTGTATGTAAATCCATTTTATTCAGCCGATTTCTTACAGTTCTGTCACAAACACTGACTCCTGTTTCCGCCCATTTGTTTTTCATTTGTTTTGTTGTGCATCTTCTATATTCAAGGCATATTGCTTTGAGTTTTCTATCTTGAATCTTTGACTACTTCCGTGGTCTACCCGTATGTTTTCCTTTTATAACCCTCCCAACAGCTCGTTAAGGTCTGCAAGAACTCTCTTTTAACTGCAGACTAATTTGCATATTGAGAATGCAAACTACAAGGAGATTGCAAATTCCATATTCCAAGGGGATATCCTTGTGATTAATTTAGTGATTCCATAATTTTTCCTCTACTTGATCTGGTAAAGGTATGCCATTAATTCAATTAACTTAATTGGTTTGAGGTATGTTTCACGAAGCAAAAATTTCCAGCTATTATACAAAACTGGTCTTGTGCCATATCTGTGATTTGACTATTTGCTGCAAAGTAAAAAACGCTAGATGAACAAGTGTGGTGATTTCATAATTTTTTTTCAGGGAATGTATTGACAAGCCTTTCACGGGGCTCACTCTTTCTCTCTACGCATGCAACTGCTTAGCAATTAATAAAACCTTGTGTAATTAAGCGGCTTCTAAGATGTTATTTTCCTTCATGTGCGCCCCCCCCCAATTCCCATCAGATCTGGTGCTAGAGTGGTTAAGTTTGCTGGAAGAGATATCAGATTCTGCATTCTGCAGATACCAGATAGTCTAGATCTATGAATTAATTCCCTGCTCCCCCAGAGGGCTGCAGGTTCTCGCACACAATCACATCGGCTTCATGCATATCATATTACTGCCAGGATCTGATATGAATACACTACTCAGATACCCTGCTGAGGGTGGGGACCAGGGTGGAAACAATGGGTTGTCTCGAGTCCAGGAATGCTGAATCGGGGCGGATGTGCAAACACAGGCGGCAGGTCTTCTGTCTGTAAAGAGACACCCAGGAATTGCTGCGACATCCCTTTATTATTGTTATGCCCTCCCTTTCTATGTAGAGTCAAATCCTTAATGGTCAGGAGCACAGCCCCGGCAAGACGCACAGGGCCTGCTCATTTATGGTAATAGGTCCAATTTAAGAGTTTACAACAAAGGAAATCTCCAATAATAATATTGGTGAGTAATTATTGGCCCTATAACCATAGCTTACAACAGGTTTTGTTTCAAATCGCACTGTCCATTGGTAAATATTGTGTGTATTGTCACTAAACAGGGATCTGTCTGCTTTCCTCAGCATATGTGATAATACATGACTGGCTCTAATGTTACAACCAAACAGAAATATTGATATTATCAAGTCCATTAAAGCACATAACTTTGTAAAACAAAGTTCACCATGTTTTCCAGTGGAATAGCACAAGTTGTAGTAACTTTGCATCTGTCTAGTTTTTCACGGACTGGTGTGTTCCTGAGTTCAATGCTGACACTCGGACCTCTGTCCACGCTCTATTTATTTACAGTATTTCTTTGACATGTTTGGCCATCCATGGCTATAGTGTCCTAGCCTATTTAGCCAGGTCAAAATGAAGCTGAGACTGTATTTTTTTCATTTCTGTTGCTCTGAGGTGGTGTATTCCAAACAAGTAATGTGGCTGTTGTGACTGTTGAGTTTAACTTGATTTAAAGTTGTAATGCTAAAGCTATCTATCCATATTGATCTATATTTGGCCTGACTGAATATTAAAATATTGCTACAAGACACTTTTTATCTGAAGAAACTTATAATTGGTAGAGTAAATTGGAAAGTATTTGGGCAGGGTTTTAATTATGTTGTGTATACATGCATAATATCTGAGAAGAAATTTGTGTTTTGCCTGGAATCACCAAGATAACCCCTGTTTAAAGCACCTGAAAAGTCTAACCAACTGTTTTTTTCCTCAAGCAAGTCAGAGCTGGTAATTGTTGCATGGATATATGTTCCCATAAAGCAGTGCCCAGTCCCTCAGTCATCTAAATGGAGAAAGTAGGAACCCCATTGAGAGCAGTTTGCTGTTTTATTCAGCCTTCCATCAGCAAGGTTGGTTAAGGTTAGAGTCTGTATTTTGACATTGGTAACCGATTTCTGTAACTTTGAAGTGTTAAAATAGTAATATTATCAGTATTTTCACAGATGAATCTGTTAAAGTTTTGTGTATCTTATTTTTTTCTGAAATTTTAGGGAGGATAGTCTTCACCTTCCTCAATGGACGAGCCTCCACTGGCTAGAGTAGCACGTGCAAAACACTTTAATGAACATGGCTCATTTACGACTGCTTAAAAAGAAAAAGAGAAAGGATCGCATCAAACACCTCAAATTGATCTGCTAGCCCTCAATCATTCTCCCTTCTGGAACAGCTCGGCTAACTGTACTTCTTTGGTGAGCACATGTCTAGCTAGCTCTGCGCTCAAACTGCAGGGGGAAATTCAAGCTAGTAAACTGTAAAAAGCTGCTCCGAGTGGATTGACTGAACCACACACTCCCTTGATCTCAGAGAGAGTCGATTTCAAACCATACCATGAAGAAACCTACATCTTGTAAAGACTGTTACCTAGATCTGACTTTCTCTTTGGGGTGATCAGCTCTCTCCACCAGTCTATTAGTCTGACCTCGTCTGGATGATCTCCGGTGTATTCATTTTCAACTTGTATATGAGGGCTGTCATCTGTTGACTATAATGGAATCCCAGGCCGAGAAGGCACAGGCGTGTTTACCGGGCTGTTAGGCCATCTGGCTGCACTGTCTCCGACCCTATCACAATCAAATGCTCCATGAAATATGAAATATCGACTGCACAGCAAGGGTCTCATATCTATGGAAATGTATAAGATACTTCTTTTTGGGGGATGTGTGTCAAAAAAGCTTGAGAACCGTAACATAATAAGTAATAATACCTCGTTTTCCAATTGTTAATATCTTATGACACGAACATAGATTCATTATCCTTTATGAAATTATCACATTTAGAACATTTAGAACATAAAAACATTTGGTCTATCATGTACTGTATGTATACAAATATTATATATACAGTGTCATTTTGCGTATTTAATCTCACACATTTGTCTGGTACTTAAATCGGTTGTTTGATGAAGCAAAGCTTCACCAAAAGTTCGGAGTGAGATTATGTGTTTTTAGGGCAGAGCGACCCAATATTTTGCACGTTTCGGCAGCGGTGGCTCCCTCCCCCACCCAATTATTTTTGCAGGTTAAAAAACAGTTTCCTGCCATTGTACATGTTGTTCATAATTGACCAGCAAAAGTAGAAATGAAAACAATTGGAAAATCTGATAAAAACAAGTCAGAGCACCAATACTGGGAACTGGTGGTGTTGAATGCCGTTTGGTTGACCTCACCTATACCGTAGGTGTACTGCTTTTTTCCCTGTTTCTCTGTCTCCTTAACGGCCTCCTCCACTGTGTCCACTGACCTGGCAACTGTTTTGGAAGGGGGATGACCTTTGCTGCATAGAATGAAAACAGATCTTTCTGCTCCTTCCCTGGCATCTTTGAAACAGACATAGAAATGTTTAATGTATGTGTAACTTTTGCCTGGGCATAAAAACATAATTGAAACATGAAATTATTTACAATGAGACTTTGAGGTTTCGAGAGAGGTTTGAATGATAAAAATATGTTCAGAATTATGCGCATGGTCTTACAAAATAATGTGCCAGAGCTCTCTGCCTCACAACATGGAGGAATGACCCACAGTCTCTACAAAATCTAGCTAATAGCTATACTTGAATCCCCTTAACATTACTAGCTCACAGTATCAATTTGACTGTAGAATAATAAAAACACAATTTGAATGATCAAAAATGAGGTGGTTCCCGGACATTCCGCTTCTGTTGAAAAACGGCATTCAGCTCACAGTAGCCCTTTTTAAATTTTCAGCGTTTTCAAGGCGAGAATATTGCTCGGTACGGAGGCAGAATGGGGGGTCATTGTTGTCACGCCTCTGAGCCGGCAGTGGATATGGCAAGTCATTTAAAATTTAAACGAGCCATACTCCTATCTGCAATTACATTTTAGATCTAGATTTAGATTTAGAATAGCATTTCTCCCAGTCAAAACTGTATTCTCACTGGTCCGAATGGTAAGTCACAATCCACAATAACAGTCTTACTAGTAGAAATTGTATTTCACAATATATACTACAACTTTGATTGTACTAGTACTAGTAATTACATTTAAGATAAAAATATATCTAAAAAACCTTAAAAACTACAAGTGGCCGTTTTAACATTTAATAACTAGACTGGATATATGTTGCAGATATCTGTAATGCAATTCTTCCTAGTCAAAAAGAACATTAAGATATCCACAATATCTCCATTTTTACTAGTCACAATGTATTTTGGATATCCAAAATTACATTGTGGATATCTGGAATGATTTTTTTTTTGGATATCTGAAATTAAAATTATGATTAGTAAGATTTAGATTGTAGATCTGAAATAGGAGTTTGCCCTAGTAAGAATTCTATTGCAGATATCTGAAATTGAAAGCCTAATACACATGAAGGGCAAAAACGTAATTTGTCCTAGGAAGAATGACGTTTTGGAGATCTGAAATGATAATTGTTGATATCTAAAATGTTTTTTGACTATGAAGAATTGAATTAGGCTAAAGATATCTGCAAAATATATCCAGTCTAGCTATTAAATGTTAAAACGGCTTGCCATAAGCGGAGGTTTCTAGTCACAGAGCCGGTCTGTAGAAAAGGTAACTTGACGTGTGTGCAGCGCTACGTGCGGAAAGGTTCTGCCGTTCACCAAGCGAACAGTGACGGCCACGAGAAAGCGCAAGAGAGGAAATATATATTTTCTTATTTTCACATCTCAGTGTGAGAAATACGAGGTGTGGCGTGTGAGCGTGTAAACTGGTTGAAAATGCGTGACTCTCGCGGTTAAAGCGTGAGACTTGGCAGCAAATCATTGATTTATCTACCTTGCACCTGCTTGTTAAACAGCTGTCAGTCACCATTTAGCTTATTTATCGAATTGAGCCGCTATAGTATTTGTGTGACATGCTGAGGTCAGTGCTAATCACAATAATTTCTTAACTACACTGATGTGAGCTGTCACATATCCTGATAATTACCAAGCGCTTCTATGAGTTAAATGGTCAAATCTTCTTAAAATATCCAGGAGCCAAATTGCTTGTGTGTTTGAGGGTTAGGTTAGTGTGTAACCAATGTTCTTCACTGGTTACGCGACAAGCCCGAATCCACCTATTAAATGTGGGTCTGCAGCACAGTTAAAGCACTAAATATCCCTATGAATTCCTTTGGTGGTCTCACAGAGATCTGACAAATATCGGTTACCCGGTTGGTGGGTGATGGAAGTCTTGTCCGTTTAAACTTTGGATGTACTGAGCTGTAGCAATATCCACACACTAATAAAACTAATTGCACCCTTAGGTTTAACACAGAATTATAGATTTTCATACATTCTCTACTCTAAAAATAAAAAATAAAAAATGCCCGTACATCAACGGGATCCAAAATATGTGTCTGAGCTGCAATGCCTCATTAAAGCAGCTGTCAAACTCACTTTCACATTTGGTTTTTACATGAAGCCTTATAACAAAGGGAAAGCAAGCCCTGACCATCGGAATCTACCTTCTCATTAAAACCAAGAATCCGAGCCACTGGCTTTCCCACAGGGATTTTTCTCTCTACCATTCTGTTTTTCCCAAACTGTATTATTCTGTAAGTTTTCTTTATTCATAGGCATAATCTCTCTCTTTTTCTCTCTTTGTCTAATTAAAGAATCATTCGCTGTTTGCGTGATGAGCAGCCAATGAAGACTTAAATACAAAATGAGGCCCCTGTTTGTGCCTTACGCTATTATACTGCCCTGCGAGTCTGCTGTTGGACCAGAGGGGGGCTAAGTCGCCCTGAAAACATGATTTGGGAAATTCGGGTTGTGTGGGTGTCAAAATATTACAGACTAAATGGTAGCTGTAGCAGTACGTTGTGTTGTGCACAGGAATTGTTGAGCTGAACTGTGTAATGTCATTAATGGTGAATGGAGGTTCTTCAGCGCTCATTCGTTCCAGCTGTTATATACCCTTCTATTAGGAGTCACAACAAGCATGTAATTGTGTTGCCGATTAACTGATTAGCCTATCTTCCCAGCACACACACACACACCTCTCTCTCTCTCTTTCTCACAATGTTTGCACTCAATATTTTTTTTATGTAAATGTTGACTTTCGAACACTTTTTTGTACATTTTGTATGTTTTTGTATGTATTTTGCAATTACAATCATGTCATTCAGCAGACGCTTTTTATCCAAAGCGACTTACAATTACATGGTGCTATTACATGGAGCAGATAGGGGTTAGGCAGCCCATAGTTTGTGGGTTCGAGCCCCAGAGTTGGCCTACCTGTAGGCATCCTTGAGCAAGATGCCTAACCCCTATCTGCTCCAGGTAATAGCACCATGTAATTGTAAGTTGCTTTGGATAAAAGCGTCTGCTAAATGACGCAATTTTGAAGTGGAAGCCTGTTGATTCCGAGACTAAAATAGTGACAGTAGTAAAGGTGCCCAGCCATGTTATACTGTTTCACAGAATTTTGTATTATCCACCAAGCAGTACTATGCCTTGCCAAGGATTTAATATGCTTTTGCTGGACAACATATATATTTTATGGACAAGGGGAATGCATCAGTCACTGTATTTATGAAGAAACCAGGCCAATGAGCGACATAAAAGTGGACCCCGTTCCGAATCACACGCGTCCATAGACTCCATAGAGACGCAACGCGGTTAATGTCGGCTGAACAACATCAATATTCCTGCATTAACCTGACAGAGGTGAGAGGCTCTGAGTCTCCGCTTTAATCAATATTCTCCCTTTAGAACGCCAGCCTTCTGAGCCCCGCGTGTGATCTTAGTGCGGCAACATGCGGTGGTTTTATCACTGGGGAAATCAGAGAGATGGAGGCGGGCCGTCTGAGCTGTGGATGGCTGTGAGGTCATGAACATTCACTGAGATACGATTAAGATAAGCCGCCTCCTATGATGTGCGTACGCCAGGGTGTGTAGGGTGAGGACGCACACATGGATATCAACAGACACACACACACACACACACACACATACACACACACACACACTGTAATAGACTCCCTGATCTGGTTTCCAAATAGAGGATGATTCCTAAGCTCAAGTGCACGCACGCACACACACACACACACACACACACACAGGAAATGACTTGCTCAGACACATACCCGAACCCTCGTCCCTCATATGCATGCTTCATGTACCTGGGATATCTCCCTAGTCGTTCTCATGAAATATTCATGACGGCGTGCGCTGGCCGGCTCCCAGGCACGTAGGCCAGGAGGGGTCGAGGACCTTGGCTGACAACAGGCTGAGAGGGAGAGACTGTAGAGGGGGTAAAGAAGGCTCTACAGGCCCCGGACGACTCGGGCCACAGGCAATAGGAGCTTGTGCTGAGAAAGTCCCCCCCGCTTTGAAGTGAGGTTCTAATATTCATCCCATGTCTGACCGTCTGTCTGTATGTATGTGTGTGTGCGCGTGTGTGTGTGTGTGTTTTAGAGAAAGAGTGTTTTCCTAGGGTTTTATCTCGCTGTGTTCACCCATGTTCCTAATGAATAGGAATACCAAGGACTGACAACTAACTGTCCTTCCTCAAGGCCAGTGTTTATACCTGTTTGTGTGTGTGTGTACTGTATGTGCATCTGCCTGAATACTAACAGAGACCAGGCTTGGGGCAATGTGGCCCTGTGGAAAATAACAAATAGCACAAGCAAGTGTATACAGGCAAGCACTACCGAGCTGCAACGGTTGAAAGCGAAGCAGGCATTTTATTAATGTAAACGGGGGTTACATCAGTAGAGCAGGGGTCCATTTATATTTGAACAGTGCTAAAAAATAAATGGTGCACCCACACTCTGTTATTGCTTAGCAATGGCCGTATAATAACTCAAAAAACTGCAAACGGCTGCATTGTCGTTTAGTCTGGCAGAATCTATCATTTCATTGTTTATGTTGTCATTGCATTCCACGGATTCTAAACCCGTTACATGCGGTAGATCACAATATAATATCAACAGTATTTGGGCCCTTTTACGATCCAAGCACACTGTCTGAAGCGCATGGCATAAGTGCATTTAGGGCGGGTCCAAATCTACTTTTGCTAGTTTGAAGTCAGAAAAAAATGCTTGCAGCGGCAGGAGCATGGTTCAAAAGGGTTGTACTTAGTCTCTTTATTATTCATGGGGGTGTTCTTGGCGTAACATGCAATAGACCAATCAGAGTGTCATCTCCCATTCCCTTTAAACCTCAGGTGCGCTTTCATTGCTATTATAATGGCGCAATTGCCAGAGAAAGGAGACCATCTACAGCAACAGCAGAATTCCAGCAAATATCTTGATGAACACAATAGTAATCTTTCACATTATAATCTTTTTTTAATCTGTTGCATGTTTGTGCGCTGCTGCGCGTCCCTGTGTGTGTAACAAGCAGAACTTAAGTGCATTGTGCACCTGCCTATGTAGGCACACATTACTATCTGGACAATGCAGTGAAATACTGTACCATTGACTTCAGGCCAGGTTTTTGTTGGTCAATCGCGCTCGTTTTCTGCTGCCTCAACACGGCAATGTGCAAACAATGTGCCTGACCACACCCCATTTTAAGACCCACGCGCCCACGGGCGCTCAGATGGGCGCAAGTGCATTTGCTATTCAAACAACCTGGGCGCTGGACGGTAAAATGACAACTGCGTCAGCCTGAAATTAGCAAAGACACTTGCCCTGCTTTGCGCGGGGTGTAAGATAGGGCCCTTTGTGTTTTGTTTTGGTGCCATTTTGTGAATGTCATAGGCATTTGACATTTCCCTTACCGCTTACGTCATAACTGTGACAAAGTGAACACTGCCAAAGCAAACGCTGTGATGTATGGACAGAAGATGTCGGTACCTATATGCTGCCTGAAGTAATTAGCTCAGAACACCAGATAACGGACTGACAACTGCAAATGATCATGGGGGGGGGGGGTTGGCTAAATCATTAAACTGTATTACCTCAAACAGTAATAAATAACAGCAAAACAGAATATATGAAAACGTTCCAAGGATAGTGCTTAGAGCATTAATTTCACTGGCATTTGCACCCACACCCAGACTCCACTCCCAAGTGCCTTGGCGAGGTTTTGGGCAGGAATCCCTGTGTATTCATATACTATGACCCACGTAATGGATATTGGCATGCATGAAAGCAAAGCAGCCTTAGCGGGCTGTTGGGCGATGCGACTTAGTTGGCCTGAGCTTCTTAAAATGCATGTTAGCATGAGGTTGGGTTCTGCTTTGCTACAGCGAGTGCAACACAAGAGTAAAATACAAAGTGGGGGGAAAGAATATGGTTTGGCATGAGCCATGAAATTGTGAAGGAACATCAAAGCTACGTCAGTGCAGGAGTAGCATTGTAATGCAGACTGAGCCCCAGAGGCTTTATTAACTTTGAGCTTACAAATGTAATGGATATCGAGACCGGGATGTAGCGACTCACGTTGTGTTGTGTGTGTGTGCGCTGGATTTGCAGGCCCGTTTCAAATTTCAGACACATAAACATTTAATTAGAGAACTTTTTGGTTTGACATAAAGGGCCTTTGGAGAAGAAACGATTTTATTTTGGTGGGGCATTTTTAGGCTGTTTTATGTAGATTGATTCTTTATGTTTGCAGTCTCATCTGGAATAACTCACAAGAGCTTTGAATAAAGGGGAGGCAAAACATCTAAATGTAAATACACTGAATGCTGAATACTGAGTATCTATAAATACAGTAGGGTGAATAAGATATGAACGAACACACACACTCCTGAAAGTATCAGTCTCGCTCAAACTGTGGCACAGTCTGATTTATTTAGTTTATTCTAGCACACTCAGGAGCCCAACATGGCTCCCCAGAGGTGAGAAATCCAAGGTGGAGTTTACCTTCAGGGCCGTATTAAAGTAGAACTCTCAGGAACTCTCTCTACTTATTGGCCCATGTCCCTCTCGCGCCTCTACTTGAGATGATTACATTTCCTCCCATTTCCGTGGAAACTGGTTTCCTGAATCCGAGAGAGGCACTTGTGGAAATGAGCAGTGGTAAAAGCTATCCTAGAGGGCAGAGCGCATTCAAGTAAGATGTCTGAGGATGGATCTGCTTTTGACTTTCAACCAAACTTTAAATCTTTTTTTTTTATTGCTGTAAACCCTCTTACTGGCTTGATCTACAGGCAGGTATTTTGCGGCAGGAGAGCTTAGAGGTTTGGTAGGGTGTCTCCCAGCTTTAAAGTCCTGCTTATTCTACAAAGATATTCCAAAATGGCCTGGATAGATTTGTTGGTACCACTAGAAAAGATTATAAATAATTGGATTATAGTGATATTTGCTTGATGTTCCTATGACTACAGTTGCAAATATTATTAAGAAATTTAAGGTCCATGGGACTGTAGCCAACCTCCGTGGACGCGGCCCCAGGTTGAACAGAAGGATAGTGCGAATGGTAGACAAAGAGCCAAGGAAACCTTCCAAAGAGATACAAGATGAACTCCAAGGTCATGGTACATGTCTAATTGCACCATCCTTTTGAGCAACAGTGGACTCAATGGAAGAAGACCCAGGAGGACTCCACTGTTGAAAGAAAAACATAAAAAGACAGACTGGAATTTGGTAAAATGCATCTTGACAAGCCACAAATGTTCTGGGAGAATGTCCTTTGGACAGATAAGACAAAACTGGAGCTTTTTGGCAAGTCACATCAGCTCTATGTTCACAGATGAAAAAATGAATTTTTCAAATAAAAGAACACCATAGTACTACTGTGAAACATCGGGGAGGATTGTCATGTTTTGGGGCAACCTTGCTGTGTCTTGCACAGAGTGCCTTGAATCTCAGTGCCTTGGTCTCAGTCGCAGGTCATGGGTCCTCCAACAGGGTCCTCCAACAGGATAATGACCCAATACACACAGCTAAAGCACAGAGAATGGCTAAGGAAATAATGTAACGTTGTCTCTTAAACCTTAACAGAGGTCAAGAGAAGGTGGACGTACTGTAACTACTAATCCATTTACACTAAATATTTAACGTGGCTGACAAATAATATCGGCAATCCCTGACGGTAACTAATTGTCTGTCGTTTTTCCTCTGACTGAGACTTGTGGCCCTATCTCTGCGCCGAGCTGTACGCAGCCTCTTGGATGGGACGGCATTAGCATAATCTGTCCAGTTGATTATGTTTGGGTAGCGGTGACATAAAACTGCAGTCGTGCGATCAGGCTCTCTAGGGCTGTCGGCCAAGACGGGCCAAAAAAAAAAGCAATCAGTGGAACACATTTAAACGTGAGACAGCAACCCAAATGAGGATGCGAAAGACGGACACAGCGCTGAACCCTCGCTGGTCACCTGTGTTTGTGAGGACGGGTCAAGAGATGATAAGTGACAACTTGGTTAATGGAGAAGTCCATCCGCTCATTGTCCCACCGCCTGTGCAGATTAGCTCCTAGAAAGCTAACAGACGTGACGGACAGCTTCGGATATCTGACTCTGACACTACAACCATGCTACAAAATGCATAACGAGAAACTCACAGTGTTTGAATAAAGATATATACATTATATATATATATACAGCCCTGTAAAAAAAGAGACCACTGCATGATTTTCAGTTTCTCTGGTTTTACTATTTATAACATTTTATTTATATTTAATATATTTATATTCAAAATAAATCTATTTATAATTATAATTATATTTAAAATAGTGCAGTGGTCTTTCGATTTTTTCCAGAGCTGTATATATCATCCACATGCAAAGAGTTGTCTAACCCGATCCTTGCTGGTTGTCGTGGTAATAAAGCCAAAAATAACGATAAATGAGGGGAAGGATTATTACTTGAACCCCATCCAGCCACGTATGCTCGACAGAACTTGGCCATAACTTTCATCACGTTGTCTGAGAGAAAAGAATCTTCATGAATATTTACGGTCAGAGCTCAATCCCAATTTGATGATGCGACAGATGCCCCTATGGACGCTGGGTACTAACGAGTGGAGCAGTGGAGCCCATCTGTTCCTGCAGGTCTGTGATCAGTGTGATGTCACAGGTGTGCCTTTGACAGCACTGGGAACTATTTGAGGTCAGATTTCACAGGAAAAGTCTTATAGAGGGGAGACAAAACTAATAAGGCTGAATCTTATGATGCTGCGAAACTGGTGGGACATCAGTTTTATTGACACATTGAACGCTAACTGAGGTGTAATGGGTGACTTGAAAACCCATTTATAGAATCTATAATTGGTAGTGCCTGGCTAGAATGCCTCACGTTGGTTTAGTTGAAGGTTACCATAATAAAAAAAGGACAAATTATACCACCTCAGAATAATTTATCTACAGTATTTCCATCCAACTTCCATCCAGCGTAAAAGCTTAATTCATTGCATTTTGTACTAGATTAGCAAACAATCAGTGAAAACATATGGCATAATCAAATATATGCTCCAAAACACACCCGAACCCACTTAATTGCTTCATCCTGCCAAGGCAGATCTAGTATTGTTTCTTGAGCTGAATCAATACACAAAATGTAATGCAATCTTCAGCATCTACCAAGTTGCTCCTAAACAATTTACCCAAATTACATGCCGGAAAATAAAGCTCAGCGACAAAACCAGATTGTCCCGCGCTGTTAGAGGGCCAACAGTTTTGTTGCTGCTGTTATTCTCGTTATACTCTCAATATTTCCAATATCTGTAAATTATAAGGTCCACAGGTTATTAACAGATCACTATGTCATCTCTGACAAATGTTATTGCCCAGGGAGCAGTTCTGCCAATGGCAGGTGAACATATTAGATTCTTGCGGTGATTTATCCCTCATTTGCTTCAGACCATGTTAGTCACGATGTTGTGTTCGCTATAATGTACAACCAGCAGACCTTTACTAATGCACACAATTTTAAGTCCAGAGAGCATTTGTCTTCAGACTGCAGTGTTGCTCAGCAGCCAATACAATATTTGACACGCAAGTGTTTATACTGCTATGGATTATTGGAGTTTATATTCTTCTTAAATCCATGTATTACTGTATGACATGCATGAAACACTATGTCATCCAAATAAACTTGACAATTGTCCACATCACATAGGACCATATTCATCAACCGTTGGAAGTAGCAGGGTCATTTCTCAGACCAAATGGCATGCCTGTACACTAAAAAAATCAGGAGTAACAAGACGTTTTGTCTCCACATTTGAGTGGACCTATCATTTTTGGTACATTGTTTACTCCTACATGCACCAGTACCTAAAAAAAAAAAATCATAGACCATCATAAAGTAATTAACAGCAATGTATCTTACCGGATGTTTCACGTTGCACATGTCACATGTGAGATCAAATCTCCAGAAGTGGTACAAATGAAAGGGGCAAAAAAAGGATATTAATGCCTAGTGCCTGAGTCAAAACACAGTGTTTTGACTCAGGCACTAGGCATTAATATCCTTTTTCCAGATTTGAGCTGTCCCTAGATACGCTGACATTTTCAAGCTTGTTTAAAGCTTGTTTAGTGTGAGAAGCACGATTACATCTACCTTCAACTGCAGAACACACAATCCTGGCTGCCCAACCATTCTTTCCTTTACATTTGGTCCTACTTTTTGGTTTAGTAAACAATTTTGATTATTTTGATTTCATGTATTTGTAACAAGTTAATATCTGGCTCATTTGAGACCTCTAACCCTAACCCTAACCTAACCCTAACCCAAAGCTACAGTATGTGGGTACCGTAATAACACTCATAGACGCATAAAACAATATAAACAGCAGCCAGCTAGGCCGTGCACTGGCTTGCTTGACAGAATGTGCTCTTGGCTTAAGCAAGCAAGCTGAGATGGGATTTGAAAGCATTCCCCCTAGATCTGGGCCAGATGTGGACAAAATATGCCATCTCTATGCATCTCTTGTTGGAGCTTAGAGTCCATGTCCCCTCATTGACATCGCAGCCCACGATTTTATGCTCAATATGGTTGGACGTGTCAACATCTAAACATAAACTCCCATGTCACGGACTCCAATCGAAAATAACAGGTCAATAGTGCCAGGACAGAAGAGGCAAAAGGTGGTAAATCTTCAAGAATGCAAGGAAGTCCCAAGGAAAGAGAACGTGATGCTCTCCAGTAGGTGAAGCAGTTGTCTTTGATTAGTGCTAGCAGCTTGAAGGAGTGTTAGCATGAGTGCAGGAATGTTACATGGTTGGTGTTGGAGGCATGCCAAGAAGCTATATACTCTTGTGGTGAAGAGAGCTAACACCTAGCGGCCAGATAGGAGCTGCACCTGGAGTGTGGCACCACCGCTCTCAATAAATATAGCATCATTACATGGTAATGTTCTTACGTTGTACCAGCACTGATATTATTTCATATGCTTAACAACTATAAAATAAAGGTCCTACACTAACCTAAGCGTAATTAAACCTTACCATAGCCAGATAAGCAGTTTGGTGCTTAAACTTAGCCAGGAAATCCCAGAAAATTAAATAAATAACAGTTTTTAGTCTGTCCAATACGACCATTGTTGCGGTGACTGGATCACAGTCCTGTTGATGCTATTTTCAACAACATTTTCACCAAATGTGCTAGTGAGCAACTAATGTCTAGTGAATGCTTGCTAGCGGCCATTGTCGGCAGTTATTTCTATATCTCGATGGCTGGGACCCAAGCGTCAAGACAAAATTCATGTGTTTCTACTAAATTTTATAGTAGAATATGCAGAAAATCAACATTATAAACAGCATGGCGGTTTCTGAAGGAGAAACAGTAGCTGACTGAGAGAACAGTGTAAAGTGCAGAAAGTATTGAAGGAAGGGACCATGTAGAACAGAACATCACCATTGGTGTTGCTGAAGACCCATAGTTGGATGAGGTCTGAATAGAGATTAAGACTTATCTCTGCATGTACTGTAACTCTGACTATGCATTTTATTAATGCATAGGCCTATTCATGCTTACAATTAAGCAAATAATTGGGTGTTGATTATGTTTCCTTGTCTCGCCTGACCTTCTGATTATGTTGTCAACCCTAGATGTTTTGATTGAATGACACACAGTGGTCTTCTTAATATTCTCTAAATGTACACAAATAACTTCAGTGTGTGTGTGTGTTTGACAGAGCTGTCTGAATAACAGCATAATTAAAAGTGAGAAACCATTAGCTACAGCTACAATACCTAGTCCCTCAGAGACAAACATATATTGATTGTTAAAATGCTTACTATAGTCACCTCTTTGTTAGAGAAAATACACATTTAATGATGTATAACTGCAGTTAATCTTATCATACCATAGTAAGTTACCATACAATACACACGTATACCCATTAATGCATCTTCGTATATTGCATATTATACAATATTCCCTCACAACTACTTTAAATCAAGTTTAAAAATGTGTAATGTTGTTTACTGTTGTTTACAACAGAATCTAGAACATAATGTGCCTGCCTAGTGAAATGTCAGTCCTGTTAGTGAAAATAAATGTTGAAGGTTATGTAAATGTATTGAAAGAAAAATACAGTACTGTATATATGGGCAGCTGTTTATCAGTATTTTTAAAAATGTGGCTTCCATTTAGATAACCCATAGAATATGTAATGTGCTCTGTCTCGTGGCTATGTTTCCAGAATAATGAAGGGTTTTGTCTCATCAGACTATTTGCGGTCTGTATGTGGCACAATGATACATTTGACAATCCCCTTGCTTAAAATCCATTGTTGTGAATGTAAGTAAATAAAAAACTAAAAGTGTTCTGCATATTAACAGGCATCCTCTCGAGGTAGCTTCTCTTTTCTTTTTCTTTTTCTTTTTCTTTTTTCTATCGTATTGAGTTAAAGATACTGTTGGTAGGATTTTAGAGCTATACATTTAGCTATCAGTGAGTGAAATGCTCTGTGAGAATATCTGCTCTGGTTGATAGCCCCTGTGTACAAGTCGAGTAAATCTGGGCCTCTTTTCCATGATTGGTCCGGCAAATCTGCCTTGCCTGTCAATCACATGAATGCAAGTGCACAGCTCATTGCCGCTTCGCAACGGCAGACCAACGGGCTCCAGAGGGAGGGAGCGAGCAGTGGAGGAGGCGGTGGGTTTTTGCGTTGTTGATTTTCAAAATCTTACTCTCTTTCATTCTCTTTTAGCTACTGTGGCTCTCAATGCAACTCTCAGATCTTACCTACCGCAGCTGTAAGCATTGTGCATGAACTTTGATCAGACTCTTTTTTCCTCAAAGCAATGTTTTAATCAGTTTGTATAGCCTGTGAATTATTGTTTAAACGCTGTTGGGCTTGTTTTTTTTTGTAAATGTGCTTCTTGTCAAATCTTCAAAAGGAAAAGAACACGAAGTGTGTGTGTGTTGTGATGAAAGGAAATACAATTGTCATGCACCCCTCTGACCAGAGGACCGCTGTGGCCTGCGTTGCCTATTGCATGGAGAGATAAAGGCCATGCTCCAATTGGAGGAGTGGAAAAACCGACAGCAGTCGACGTCGTTCGGCCCGACGGTCGAGGTTCGTCAGGCGCTGATGGCATCACTGAGACTCATTTGAATGTAAATTGCAATCTGGGCTACACACATGCATGCCATGATTGCTGGAATAAAGGGATTTTCTCCAAGCCATTTTGCAGCACAATAAAGTGAGTTCAAAGGGAGTTAAGATCGATCCAGTGGATTGATCATCCTCCGGTTGCTCTGGGCATGTAAACAAAATCCGAACTCTTTGTCTCCGGAGAGTCAGGCTAGAATGAGTTATTTGACACGTCAAGTGAGCTGTTTGAAAGATGAAAACAAAAGGCTTTGAGCAGCACAGCTGTGGCAAATGCCTCGAGGTGGGTGGGAGTCTGCTATTGCGTAGCGCGTTGGTTTGCTGTAGGGCATCGCAACACATGATGCAAAGGAATACATTCTATGCCCCTCAACCATCTTTATGCTGATGGAAAATGGATCGCCCGCCAATCTATACAGATGCCACGGCAGCTCAGCCATTTTGCTTCCTTTGAACGCCGACAACTCGCCGCAAGACGCCGGGAGTCGCGTTCTCTGGGCCTTCCATTAAGCGCTGTTGAATTCCACTTTGACGCCACATTGGAGGACAATGTTCTCCACCTCCTCTGCCGCCCCAATCATTTAGCCTGTCAGGGAGACAGCCTCGCAGCTCAATGAAGATTAATTATGATCCAGTGTCTGCAGGGTGGCGGGGGTAATGAGATGAGCCGCATGGCAAGTTGGGACATCGCTCTCCACCCTGTCACATGGCCGTCATATCTTTGTGTCACTTTGCACAAGGTCCACCTTAGCATTCTCTGGCTGCTGACAGCAGATGGCGAGTAGTAATAGGAATATATCTGCCATCCGGTATACACACAGGTGGACATTCTTGTAACAACCTTATGTTACTGAAACATTACAGTGTCGCAGTTATGAGAGAATATAAATGGAGTAAATCCTGTTTGCATCTCCTGTTGCTATTTTAAGGTAGCAGCACAGGATAGGGGTCACCTGTTACCTTCAATGTTAAATTAAGGTCCTATTTTCTTACAGAGAACTGATCTCCGTTTGCCAAGTGGGTAACAACCATAGTTCAAACACTAATTCATGTAGATGATCTTTAGAATAATAAATAAACTATTAGAATTCTGAATAATGCTATCAATAGAAAAGTTACTCTGTAGAAAATGTTAATGTCATAATAATAATTTGAATTTCATCTGCTGTATTGTCTTCAAGACAAAAACTTAAGACCTTTTCACAAAGTACTTGTTTTTATCCAAAAAATTAAAACATGTTTGCTTATGAAAGCTTTCACACCAGTGACTAAAATCTGTTCTTCTGTTGCGTAAAATGACTGCTATCCAATAGAAATCCAGTAGAAATGTTTCGCTAGGTCTAGGACGTATAAAAAGGTGCCGGCTGGTGGAGACACTGGGAAAAGACTTCACAGGCTTCACGACATGGTATGTACTGGCAACTATTTCAACACATATATCTGAGTGAAAAATGCTTTGTCCCAGCCTCCGGCACCAAGTGTGTGTCTGGGCATTGCCCAGCAGGCTCTGATGATGGATGGCAGGTTATCACATTAGCACCAACTGCCCTGCTGATGCAAAGGCAGGGTAAAGTTAGTTCTGAAATTGGATCCAGGACAGCTGATTCCAATGTAGGAGGTTGAGTTCAGTCAATTGCGGATTTGCTGAGTCCGGATATGCAAATTCATGGCAAACTACAAGGCATTTTCAGCCAAACAATAACCAATAGACAGCAGCCAATGGAGAGAAAACTATACTGGCTAGGAACATTTCATGTTTCTAAATCAGCCCAGTGGTGTGAAATGGATTTGACAATGGTGGCACAAAGTACAAGTCTAAAAAACATAATTTAAACAGGTATGATATTCTATTTGCTTTGAGCTACTCTGTTTCCTTAATTGTGAATGTAGGCCTCAGGGTTGTTAGAGTTTCACTTTGTTGGGGTGCTTACCCTCACGACAGAAGCGCTATCATAAACGGTAGGTTTGTCATATTTAAATGGCTCATTAACACTGGTTCACCTCCCTGCCTTCATCTCACCACAGCGACTGACAGAGTCACTGTGATTATGTGATTAAATTGCCTCATTTTTAGTTGCTTGATAGATTTCAAGTAGCCTATATTTAAAACATTTGGAATAACATGATGAAGAAGATGACACCCTGTCTGCAGCATTGCCGAGGTCTGTAAAGGTATCCCTTAAATTGTGAGGGTTAACTTATAATTAAGCTATTGAGGATCTCATTAAAATCATTATCCTGTCAGACCCCTTCCCCTTGTGGAGAAATCCCAGAGAACTTAGCACAGGAGAAATGTACAGTCACATTTAACTCAAATCATAAAATGATTCTTGAATAAATGTTTAAACCCTTTCCACATGGAGGAGAAAGTAACATTGGTCCACATAACCTGCTGTCATAATTTGGTATTTTGTTAGATCCCTGCTTTGCACGTTTATTTTGTGTTGGTGCTTGTGTAATGGAGGCCAGCGGTACAGTGAGGTGCTGAGCTGTGCTGAGCTGTGCAGAGTAAACCTCACTCCCCGACACCTTATGAGACGTGCTAGCGACAGACGCTAGTGCCCATTGGGTTTTAGCCTCCCTTGCTAACACGTCCGCCTCCCACATCGGGTTTGAGTCCAGTGCGGGACTGTGGACCGGTTACATTGGCCGTGACCCGGATGGGAGTGGGGTTTAGGGGGGTGAGTGTAACAGAGGCCAGCGGTACAGTAAGGTGCTAAACTGTGCAGAGTAAACCTCACTCCCCGACACCTGAAGAGCGACAGACGCTAGAGCTCATTGGGTTTTAGCCTCCCTTGCTAACACGTCCGCCACTTAAGCCGGGGATCCGGGTCCGGTGCGGGACTAGACTGGTTACACTTGTGCACTATGTCTGTGGCTGTTCCGTGATGTCCTGTTACCAGCGAAGATTCCTGGTCACATGGGGATAGGTATTGTTGAACATTGGGGGAGGGGACATTACGCCAGAAATATTTGCCATGTACATACTACAGTGACACAACCTGCCATTTTGCAGGTTTGCTTCAGAGGATAAGTTCTCAGAGTGTCTGATCTGGATTTACTGTGAAAATGGCAGATTTCATGGAAGTCGGATTTGAAAATATCTGGAACAGCTGCAAATCCTACTTTGAGGAACAGGCCCCTGGTCTTAGGTTTAATAAAGGCTTGGGTTCAGCTTATAACGCTATTTAAGCTTCCATTCTGTAAATCACTAATGGAAGGGGATTTGACAGAAATTAGTTTCAGATGTCTTGTGAATGAAACTGTGTGGAGTTATAAGAGAAACTCGGATTCTAAAATACCAATGTGGCTGAATTGTACGCCGAGGAAGAAAGTCAATATCACTGGCTTGACAGCCAGCTGGAGCCCTTGTTACCCTTGTCAGATGTAAAGCCACTTACATAATTTTCTGTAATCGCAGGACTAAGCGTAGACGACTGAAGAATGAGGCCAAAGCTGCATTATGACAGCTCATTACGAGTCAAGTCATTAATGAGTCAAGTGTTGACTCATTAATTTTCACCTGGTATGGTAGAAAATGTGATTTGTCCTACAGTTAAACTGGAAGCTTTATTAAATTAAAATGTTTATTATACAGTAATTTATTAAAAGCACATATATTTTGATCAAAGTCTTCTAAATAACGGTGTTTGTGACATATACACATGTGAAATATGAGCAGGTAGGGGTTAGACATCTCTTCAGGATGCTTACCGGTGGGCTGGGCATGTCAGGGATCGAACCCAAGACCCTGGCTGGGAGTTGACCAGCCAAACTAGCAGCCTGTCCTGCCCAATACACTGACTTTTCAAAATTTTATTTATAAACCCATTAGCCAACACTGGCTGATTCGCTAACACTTAATGGCACATTGACACTTTCTAGTGACCAGTGTCACAAGATAACAGCATCCTCAGTATCCCAGAATTCTTTGCACTATACTGACACACACACACGTCCTCTATGTGTCCGAATTTTGGTTGATTTGATAGTATTTTACCTGAGTGTCTTTATGGTAATGAGCAACGGTGGTGTTTCTGCTACCATCTGCTGCACAGGCATTAACCTGCCATCTCTTTCCAAAGTCGTATGTTCCCATAGAGAATATACAGCCTGTATAGGTGGCCTGTATACTGTACAGCACACTAAGGGCTCAAAAGATTTTGATACTGTAGTTAATTAAAATTGTTGTTCATCTTGCAACAACAAAATCTTTCTGATATTATATTTCCCAGTGTTACAAATATTACTGATGTTACGAATGTTACTTAGGTCTCCCTGCAGCGGTCAGAACAGCAGAGTCACTACCGATCTTCCGCAAGAGGCTTAAAACCCACCTCTTCAAGATCCATCGCGGTACCTCGGCCACCGATCTTTCTACCTCATAGCACTAATCCCACTAACTAACAATCCTTATTCTATTCTCATTTACTCCCTTATTTAAAAAAAAAACCCCTTCTTTCTACTCTTATATCAGCTCTTAGAATATTAAGCACTTTGCCGTTAGCAATTATAGTCTGTTTGAAGAGTGAATGATAACTTTCGAGTAATGTTCTGCAAATGTATAGGTAAAGTAGCCTTGTTACATGATGCT
>JAOEHI010026147.1:4085-25965 GCA_025447815.1 Percopsis transmontana
CCCCCCACCGCCCCCCCCCCCCCCCCCCCCCCCCCCCCCCCCCACCCCCCCCCCCCCCCCCCCCCCCCGCCCCGCCGCGGCCCGGCCCCCGCGCCGGGCCCCCCCGCCCGGGGTGTAATTTCAGTATTTATCATTTTTTCATAAATAAGCAAGTTTAGAATGCAACTACTACAATGAAATATAGGGGATATGCGAGAACATCTAAGAAATATTTCGTTTCAATTCTGACATTGGCATAGACAATTTTAGTGGCTGGAATTCTCCTCAGGAAGCCTTGTGTAGTATCCATCTTGATTACATAACTATATCCAAATAGTTTTGTCAGGGTTCACATGTAAACTCCATGATCAAGTTTGACAGTTGGTAAATAATCTTGCTGCTTTACATTTCATCTAGTGGTCTGAAGTGAGATTTCCTAAACTGATGCCCTTTTCCTTCAATTTTGACATCTCATTTCGATATCATATTTCCACTTGATCCACATATGCCATGTACTTGCAATATGCTTGCTTGTTTTGTTTTAAGCAGCGCAGCAAGTTATTTCAAGAATTCTTAAGTCCTCTTCATGTATCCTTTATGATTGGGTTTGCACATCTTCTCTACCTTCTGAACCTCAATAATTGAGAAGAGTGGAGAATACTTCAGTAACTGTGCAGAACCTTTCCATCTCTGCATGATTTGATTTTTCAGGTTTTATAATACTGAGGCAGATTAACTGGGCTGTGAAGGACACATAATAGCAAACTCTTCAGCACACTTGACATGTGGGGGTTTTGAAACTTCTGCAGCACACTTGACATGATGCACGCTCAAAAGAATCGAAGTTTCAAATGATTAAAACTTGGACATTTCCATTTTCCACATTTGGCACCCCACTGATATAGAGAAATTGCTTCTTGACTTCCTAATCATCAAGCCCCTGCGTACAGTGTGAGAAGCAAAATACCATACCTGTGTGTGCTTACGGCTCGATGAGACTCCACCTGATCTTTCACTGTATCGGAGTCTCTTGAAGACTTGCTCTTATTGCCATCTTGCTTGGGTGGTGACTGCTGTGGTTTAGATGTTTTCACTTCCATCTTTCTCAGGGGGGCAGCATTTGGCTGGAAGCGCTTCTTGCGAAGAGCCAGTATGGCACTCATGTTTCCCCTGGAGGTGGAGTCTCGTATTTGGAGCTTGGCTTTCATAAGTGGAGGTGCTCTCAACCTCATTACAGACTCAGCTCGCATTTGCCTTCCCTTTATTATGCGACTTTTATCTCTGAGAGACAAAGGTCGACCACCAAATGCTGTAGGAACACTGAGGAGATGAGGTCTCTCTCTCCTTGCTTGGTTTGGATGTCCACGCTCCGGTGGAAGACCTGGCGAAGGAAGGTTTAGGCCTGTCAACCTCCTTTTGTGGGGTACTGCTATTTGCCGTTCCTGGGGGCTGTTATGGTAGGAGGCCGAGGACGACGGAGCCCCTTTCCAAGAGGGGGATCTGTAAGGGCGGAGGTGAGAATGGCCCCCCTGTGTTTTCTCTGCACTGTGGGATCTGTTCCCCTCCCTCTCCACCTCGGCACGCTGCCTCCTGGAATCTTGCTCACCAGACCACCTGCGTATCCATCAGACAACAGAGACATAAATACAAAGGCAGATCCGTTGCCGTGTTAAGTCGGAAACAGAACTTTAACTTATCTTTACGCTGCCCATTCACCATAATGCCATGATAGTATAAAGACATGTAGGGGAGATACTTTCAATCAGCAATTACAGAGGTAACACTCTTCTCAGTAGCAGGGAAATTATTTACATTTCCATTAATACCCTTAGACTACGAGGCAGAGCAAAGTGGTAATTATTACACCCCTCGGACTGGGAGGACTGAGACGGCTTGAGGCCTCCTTTTTTTTTTTACTTTTACCCAGCCTGCATCACTGCTTCCCTCTTGTACCTCTCTGGATATGAGCTTCTCCCATGAAACTCTTTGGGATTCCTGTGTGAGCCAGGGTGCCTATGTTCTCCATTGTGCTGATGAGAGAATTCTCCAGCATCATTCCAGCGCTTCGTACCATGAACTGGGTGTTCATACTGCCTCTCTCTAGGGCCGTAATGCCCTCGAGGGCCTTGACTCCGTTGCTCGTCACGTTGGAAACCTGGTTGCCTTTTGGGGCCCCTGAAAGAGCCTGGCCTCCTGTCAGGTGGCTGGCTATGATAATGCCGTGGTGAGGGTGACCTATGGCCAGAGGGTGACCTATGGCCAGAGGGTGACCTATGGCCAGAGGGTGACCTATGGCCAGCAGGGGGACCATGATATGGGGACCTGTGGCCAGGGGATCCTTGTCTAGGACTGTGGGAGGATGGACGATGCTGGACTTGAGGGGGGCGGGTTGGTCGGGATGGTCGGGATGGTCGGGATGGTCGGGATGGTCGGGATGGGGAATGCCTCCTGTGGCTGTGTTGGGGTTCCATTTGGTTGGGGTATGATTGAAAGGAATCCTGGTTCTGGGATCTCCAGTGATTAATAGGTGGCTCCCTCCGTTCACCCATCAGCGGGACTCTTTTTGTAAAAGGGGGTCTTCCTCTGGCTCTGGAGTCTCCTCTGCCTCTGGATTCTCTCCAGCTAGGGGGGGCTTTTCCCGGGTAGTCCTGGGCATCTCTCCGGCTTTTGAAATTGGGGCTATAACGCTGTTCACGTGATGCATGGCCATCCGCGTATGGTCTGCAGAGAAACAAGAACACATACACAACACTGTAAATAGTCTGACAGAAGAATAGAATAGTCTGATTAATGTAAATAAATCTGCAATTACATCACCATTATATTATATCATATCATGGATGAATTAAATAAACAAGCTTAGACTGAAATACTACTGCCTTTGTTGCATTAATTACATTCACAGAGCAGATGTATTCAACCCTAATAAAGCAGTAAACCTTTTTATGTACCAACATTAGGCCTGGGTGATAAATTAATATCAATAATTATCACGATAAAATACAATAAAATGTATTGACGCTTTCGATAATTTAGATACACAAATTCTTAGTTCATAGTAACGCTGCAACAACTAATCGGCGTCATGTCGTCACGTCATAGACAGAGAAAACAGTATGGCCAAAGTATGGGAGCACAACAGCTATGCTTGAATATTTAAAGAGGACGCATGTTGGCACCATGGAGATAGGAGATTCATCAGCACGGTAATCTAATGGTAATTCAACACCAACGAAAAGTAAATAAACATGATATGACGTAGGCTGTCTGTTTTGAAGTGAGGAATACCTTGACCTAATAATTTGAGACTGACACAAAAAAAAAAAATACAAAAATTACTTGGCCTGATACACAGTTCCACTTTTTAATATTACTATTTAAGTGCCTAATGAATACCTTTATATTTAGTTTTTAAAAGCCACTGTTTTTTTTTTACTGCTTTAAGAAAACCCAGACC
The DNA here is from genome assembly GCA_025447815.1 of Percopsis transmontana. Taxonomy (NCBI): domain Eukaryota; kingdom Metazoa; phylum Chordata; class Actinopteri; order Percopsiformes; family Percopsidae; genus Percopsis; species Percopsis transmontana. The sequence goes on from JAOEHI010026147.1 coordinate 7,522, forward strand.
AACACCTGCCCAAAACTGTAAAGTTGTCTTATACTAAACAGGATTGGGTCGACTTCATACTTTCATACTACTCTACCTCAGTTGGAAGTAAAGCATTTGTGATAGGAATCAATGTTTTTTCAGATTTAATTTATTGCGGAATATAAAAAATACTTTGTGCAAACATGTAGATTTATAAAAAATGATGCATTATTGGTCAATATTTATCGTGATAAACAATTTTTGCCAAATCGCCCAGCCCTAATTAGCATGACCAACATTAAGTAAATATTTATAAACAAACCAGTTACATGTGACAACTCCAAGATAAAAAAAACAACAACATAAGTTTGTCTTAATTTACATGTTCATTCAATGGTTTATTTTTAGTTTAATGGGTCAGTTTCTACCAATATACACGCATGTCCTCAATATATCACATTCACTCAAGCCCTCAACATGCAGTCTGTATGGTTCAGTGGAATTGCGCTCGCTAAGACACCCACCACGGGGCTAGTAGCCCTCCAGAATGAGTCACTTTGTGTCAGCTGCTTATGCCTGGCTGGATTCTAGCTTTTAGGTCAAAAGCTTTGGCGAAAATAGGCTACAAGTACTTAAAATAATCAAATTACTAATTCCTTTGTGAGTAACACTCTAAGATAAGATAATCAAGCAATGGGCAGATGGGCGTCTATGCTGCATGTGTGTGCGCGACATCGTTTTCATTGACAAAATGTATCCCCTTTTTTTTTTTTTTAGAAGAAGAAAAGGAAAATAAATAAATCTGCATCCCCTAACATGTTCTGTTGCAGTGGTGGCACTAGGGCTGTGTTCTGTATTTAAATTTTTTTGCTGGTGAAAGTTACAAGAGTGCTTGGTATCCATTTTTTTTTCCATACCTTCCGGACATGTCACCAACACGGTACAGTATTTGTGTGAAAAGGGTAAAAGCTGAGCTGCTGAGTTAACCGCACATGTGCCCCACAGTACATAAGTTCAAAAATAGGGCGCAACTAAACTAAAATATTACTTTCCAACGGATCGCTTAATTACACCAATATTGTGCATGGGAGAAAGTTTGAGCTGATAGAAGAAGTATTTATAAAGATCGCGGATTGTATTTTCCTTGAGGAGTGTGAGCTTTAGTCTTCTTAGTTAATGTTCAAGGCATATAAAAACAATTATTTTCACAGTATCTTGTTAATTACACCAACATTGTGTTTGTGCATGAAGAAGAGAGATCGCTAATTCCAAAGCACTCTGGCATATGGTCCTATAAAAATAGACGACATACCCACAAAACGAGAAAATGAAGGCTGTTCGCTGTCAAAACACAAATGTCTGGTTTATTATTACCAGACTTCTTTTTTTTTTTATACTTGCGTTTAAGCGCCAAACCGTGGTGATGCGTTCCTTTTTTTTTTTATATACCATCACAGCCCGTACAGTACAACTCAGAAGAATAATATTGAAAATATATACAATAAGATCAAGGAAATACGAAAACCAAAAACTAGGCCTAAACAGGTTCACTGAAGACTTTTATAGTGAGAAAAGACACAAAAAAGGGAGACATGTGTACTTGCACCATGGACAAGAGAAGGAGCAGGAACACACATACAGCAGTAGAGAACAGCAAACTCAAAAACAGTAAATAAACAAGTATTGAATCTTAGTTTCTATACAAACAACACTACCTGGGTTTGAAGCGTGGGGGTCCGAATTGGGGTCGGACCATCTTTGGCAGTAACTAGCACACACACAAAAAAAAAAAACCTATGAAAGAAAAGATTTGCTCAAGTTAATGATGCTGGTAGTTAAATCGTGTCCTTCAAGGCTATACAGTTTTGAGGCTACTTTAAGAGACTGTATTGATCCCTGGGGGTAAATATTGGTGTTACAGAAGCAGCAAGATAAATAGAGAAAAATGCAAATAGAGCAAAAGAGAGATATAAGAAGGTGAAATATAAGCCTTGGACCGAGGAACTAACGTTATTTAGTTATTTTATTTTGGTTAACGATGATAAGAAAATACATTAAGCAGCTAACAGTTAGAGTAACAAGAGATTCCAAGACTGGTTTAGTTAACGTTAGTTTGGCTACTCTATAAACGTTTATAGTTCCTAGACCTCGGTGTCTGCAATGTTGACAAGTAGGCCAAACATAAATGTATTGTACATTAAAGCAGAAATTATTAAATAACAACCAAACTGGTATTGTGGCAGTCCATGGGTAGATTACCACACTGCACCAATTCATTACCAACCGGTGTAATTAACGTTAAAAAAGGATTTAACTTAAAACATAGGCTAACCAATGATGAAAATATGAGTATTTACATGCAAAGCAAGCTATGTGAGCGAACAGTTATTGTGCTATAAAGTAGTTAACGTCGGCTGAAGTTTAACCCATGCCTTGATAACAAGGTGCAGAGCAGGCCCAATGGGTAACTTACGGTAGCTAGCATTAGCTCAACGCTAATGCTAGCTAGCTAGCCATGTTGGGATTTTTTGTGTGTGACGTAAACGGTATGCCATTGGGCAGATTAAATCTTAAAACTGTCCTTATGCTACACTTTACAAAGTCAAACAAGTTCACATTACATATAAATAAGCATGACACAAAACTTACCAAAGAGCGTCCTTTAAACGTCAACTGCGACACTTTAGGCTCGACTGTTCTCTTTAGCCTTTTTCACTGCTTATCTTTCTTAAACAGTGCAGTATAATGTTCAACGCCTCCTACTGGTTCGGCGCTGAATTGTAAGACGCTGCACGCTGCTGTGAACACAAACAGAGCGTATTTTTTATACGAATTATCCTACTTAACACATGCCTTCTACCTCTATCAAAATTAAACTGGATGAATATGTAACGTTATACCATTTATATTGTGCCTAACGATCTAACGTTTAGAGCAGAATCACAGGCACAATCAGATCCATCAGTTAACCAATGGGATCCTTCTGTACACTTATGTACACTTATCTCTCAGTAATCACCAATTTGCAGTATTGGTTTAATGTTTTGCTTAACACAAACGCGCGCACACAAATGTTTAACCTTTTTATTGGTAGGGATTGTATACATGACCATGCCAACCATGCTCAATCTACAAGTTAGACTACATCACTTACAGATTTATGCTGAATGCTAAAGGCTGCTTTTGAAATATGTTAGCTAACTTCAATATTTTTTAAACCTGACAATTCTAAATTCTAAATCCTGCATTTCAAATAAAGTAGGTTACAATATATGGCTATTTCAAAAAGCATATTTTCTATTGTGCTAGGTGCTGTCTGCAGAAACTGTTAAAGGGTCAGTTATCATAGTAACATGGAAATACATAGTTTTTGTTTTGTTTTGTTTTTTACCAGGGTTCAAGTATTATGACACACATGCTTCAACCCCAATAGCCATAGCGGAATTATACTGTATACTGCATATTGCAATAAGCTTGAATGCACATCCAGAAAATGTTGAATGACATTATTATGGTCAATGGTCAAACAGAATTCCACATCAAGGCATACACACAAAAAAAAAACATTAAGACACCATACATAGCCTACTGTAAAATAGACTTCAATCATCATAACATCAACCAAGTTGAATGCATTGCAATATTAAGACAAACTTTTCACAAGGAGAGGAACAAAAATGATAATTTGCCATTGGGATGTAGGCTTTATAATGAAAATACAAACATAAGTCCAGGTTGGAAATTCCACTAAAAGTCACTAAAAAGCTGACCAGCCAAAACAATGCACTACGTTGACACATACTGTATAAATTTCAAAGGATGGTTCCTTTTTTTTCTTTTTTTCTTTTTTTTAATAAAGCTGTCCAAGCTGTTATGCATTCTAAAATTCAATTTCTCAGTAGAATTAAAATAAGAAGAACCTTGTATGAGTAAGACAGCCTTCACATTATCATTCTTGTTGACCTATTGTAGCAGTAACAAAATTGAAAGGTGCAAATTATTCATTCCAAAGTTTGTGTACAAACAGGACCGGCCTATTGGAGAGTGCAATTAGGGATTTCTGCTTAAGAAAGGATCACATCAGATATCAATTTGTCTCGCAAATTGATGCATATTTGTTTGGTGAGTTCAACTACGTGCACACACAAGGTGCTAAACCTTGTGTAATGACTTCATTTGGTAACAGCACCTATTTTTAGTATTAAAAAATATACTAAAATGAAAACGAAAAATGCATGCCTTGCCCCACAGTTTGTTCTAACCATACACAGATGCAGTTGGAAATGGACAGAGCAGGCTTTATTCTCCCAGGAATTTGAAGCTGGAATTCGAACTGCACAAGATATAGGGCATATTCTTATCAAGCTACTGTAATTTAGTAGTAGAATACATGTCTACAATTTTATAAGATTTATATCTGAAATAGTAATATCCCTAGTTTACTCTCTGTTGCACACTCATCACCCCCTCTCTCATTCACACACTCCTCTTAAACGTGCACAGCCACACATAGGTCTCTTCCAACCAGACCATGACAATATCATGAATTGTAAATGATATAGGATCAACCACACACGTTCAGTGGCTACAGTGGGGTCCAAAAGATTGGGTCCACTATCAGGGTATGGAGTGTTGACCTGACTCAATTGAACATGTTTGTGACTATTTAAAGGGGAGGGTGAAAAATACACAACGGGACAGCCTCTGGAATGCTCCCAAAACAGTGCTCAAAGTCTGTATGTAGAATGTAGAATCAAAGCCAGACAGAATACAAGCCGTATACAGTAGCTAATTACCATAAATGGCAGACATGTGACTTTCGGTTCAATAGTGTAATCTTGCTTCAACTGAATAAATGCAGTGTGTCATGAATGATGAAAAGTGATCTTGGTGATAGTGGACTCAGACTTTTGGACCCCACTGTATGGTTCAGACCACATGAGGAGATTACAGGGGAAGCATCAAAGGTGTATTAATGGTGTATAGTCATAAGTATTCTCTCATGAGTACAGAGGACTGGTTATCCTCCATCACGAGACCGTCTCCCATAGAACTCCAGTTGTTTCTCATTAAAAAAAGCTACTCACAGTGCAACAACTCAAGTGTATGTACTCAAGCCTGAGCTTAGACACTAAGCAATGCGTGTGTGTGTGTTTGTGTATATGCTGTGTACTGAATACACATACACTTGGACTACACACACCTATATTCATTTCCATTCTTATGACCCTTTCCCTCTTAGTAATATTATCTAATTATCAATGCTGAAAACTGATCTATTCAAACATACAATACTGCAGGAATCTAGATGCACTTACAGTAATACAGAAAGAGATGAGAGAGAGAGAGAGAGAGAGAGAGAGACAGTACTACATTACTTGTGGATGGTCATTTTTTTCAAGGGTTGAGGAGACAGCTGAATGAGCTTTGAATCCACTACGGGACTAACAACACCATCAATCAGGTTCTTATTGCAGTCACCAACGTTGCCTTCAGAAGACATTTTGGGGTAGCCGACATGGCCCGTAAGGTCCAGCAGGTCCTCCAAAGCGCGTGCGTTACTCATACTGTTGACCTGGACATCACTGACCGGCGAGAACTCTGGGATGGAAATCAATTCCTCCTTGGACACAGGGCTGAAAGTGTAGAAAATAAACATTTGCTTATACTGATGACGTTGATATTAGCATTTCTAAGCACAAAATACAGATTATTATTCAAAACGTACTTTCGTGTGTGTGTTCTTATTTAACTTTTGTTTCGATTTAATGTTTTTCTCCCTGTATTTTCAACCACAGTTCTTTCTCTCTTTCCTTTATTTCTTGTCTTCAATTTTTTTCAAATCAATTACATTTTAACTGCCATTATTATTGTTATCACTTTCGCTTTGACATTTTATAGTTGCAATTGTTTGTCATGTCTTTGCCTATTGTTTTGGAATTAGTTGTACAAAGCACTTAAAGGTTAGAGGCAGTCACTCACATACCCCCAAATGTATTGAATCCAAACTACAACTCCATCTCCCTTTACAAGTTATGGTCTTGACCAAAAAGAAGCCACGAAAATGGCAGACATTGGATATAGTTCAGCTGTTGAAACTGATAAACTAAAGAAATTGTGTTATTTGTGATATTCAAATGATTGTTGGGGTTCTTACTATCAAGCAGTATTTATTCTACCATTTACTGATGCCAAAAGCAAATACACAAGTATAAGTTTCAGTGTAGGAATTTGTTATGTTATGTGTCTTGGTCACACCCAAAGGTTCAAACAGAGGTTAGACTGAGGTGCAAATCTTAAAGAGAAAGTAAGCATAAAGTATAAAGGCGTTGCACTGGCGCAGGGAATATTGCTCATATAATTATTGTGCCATGTTATCAATTTGGCATGTCCAGTCTTGTTTTATACGCTTCAAGAGTTGGCCATGTGAGTTACCTGACCTCCATGGACTGCACCTCGTCACTAGAACCAGCGCCCTTCATGTCCAATGGCTCCAGCTTGATGGTCGGAGGTGACAAGTGTCCCACAGACAGAAGTGTAGCAGGGGGGTTGGTGACGGCCACCTCGACCTCTCCTGTAACCTTGACTTTAGATGTTGACACTGTGTGAGTCACTTCTCCTCTGAGGTGCTGTTGTTTGCTTGCCTCAGCAGGGAGTTGGTCCTTCAACATGGCCCCTCCTTTATGTTTCGCCTCTCCATTTGTGACAATGCTCTCCCGTTGGTTTGTTTTGGCATCTGCTTTCTTTGTCAACTCTTTACTTTTGTGGTCAGTAGCATTACCGTTAGCCTGTGCACTATTGTGCTTGTTAACTTGAATTTCTCTCTTCCTGTCCGGCTGCTTGGGGGGTTGGCTGGTACCATTTATGTTAATTTGAGTGACCTGACGTTCACTGACTTGTTCGCCGTGAAGGTCCTTTTCTGGAACACTCTTTGGTGAGGTTACTTGCTCGGTGGTATTTTTAACACACACACTCTTCTGATTATCCATCTGTCCTGTTCCGTCTTTCTCCACAAGGATGTCTTCCTGTTTCTTACTCTGGGCTTTAACCTGAAATGCAACTTTTTCGATTTCCTGCTCATTCACCTGATCGCTAGTGTGAACATTCATCTTTAATTCCCCTGTGAAAAACAAAAACATCACATTGTACAGAAATGTCCCCTCTGTGAGAGTGCCATACAGCCCAGTTGAGGACATTTTTAGGAACAGCTAATTTTACACACAACTCCCGTGATTCTTCTCTAATAATATTGCCCACATGAATATGCCACAGCAACAGGGGTGTCTCTTCATCGTTGTAAAATTATAATGGCAGTGTATAATATCTACATAGCATCAGTTTATGAACACAAGTTCATAAACATTTTTAATCCTCCCATTTTCAGCAGGGTATTTTATTATGCACTGTATACATGCATAATATGAGTAGAGTAGTGTTTTGCCTCCACTCAACATGAAATCGGAGAAATGCCACTGGACAAAGTACACAGGACACAAGCATACGCCCAATGCAGTGTCTATGTATTAACCTAACAGAGACCCCTATCAGCTAAATCCTTCCCCTTATGGCCAAAACTACACGTACCCCTTTACCGGCCGTTACTTAAAAAGTGTTTTCCATTTGCTCAGATTTGAAAATATGTAATGTGATATAATGCAACATTAAATAACATAAAGCAATATTAAAGTTAATCCCCTTGGAGTTACACCTCAGAAATAATTCACTTAAAAGGAAATTCAGTATCAACTTCCCATTTTGAGTATTCCATGTGTAGTTTAAACAACACCTGAGCAGAATTAGCGCTTTGCTCCATCCCCATGAAATCCTTTGTATATAATAACTACTTTCTAGCAGACTAGAAAGTGTTGTGTTTGGATTGTAATTGAGAGTACGCAATTGGACGAAGCCCGCACATACATGCACATACATGCACACGCATGCGCTTGCCCCCTGTGAGTCTCAATCTATGTGTGTGGTATCACTCTGCCTCTCAGTGGCCAGACACACACTATTCCTTTAAATATCTGTGATCCGAAAATCACCAGCTTCTAACGGCTGGGACTTGTGCTTAACCATGTTCTACTAGCCAAATAAATCAAGTTCATAGACCATTTGCAAAGCAGAGGGAGAAGGGTGGGGCAAGCAGGGGCAGTAAGCAGCGCTAATATATCTGGAGGTTTACTTATCAATTTACTGTACCTGGTGGTGAGACAGACCTTTCGTCCATCTGTCCCTCCTGATTTATTGCGGAACAAGAGACAATCAAGTCACAAACAATCAATAGATAATCAGGACACACAAAGTATCACCAACAGTAGAATTTAATTAAAGGACAGTAAATATAAAAAGACATGTTTGAGATCAGTAGCACAAAACCAACTCAAAAGCAGGCACCAAAATGCAACCTGCTACAAACACGGCAAGATTTCAATACGAGGACATCGGGCATCTCTTACGGTACCTTGAAGTCAGCATCACCCTTCCTAGTTCTCTTCATGATTTCCTCAATTCTCTGTGAAAATGTCAGCATAATTTAAGTGTGCCAAACTAAATCAAGTCTGATTACTGTACATGCCACAGTTTTTGCCTTGCACAACTTTATCCCTAATGCACTGTCACCAGGGGGCGCCTGGCGCAGTACGGTAATCAGCAGCTCTTTCACGTATCCCATTCGCATAGTATAAGTCATAGTAAAATTATTAAAATATGTAAATGTTTAAAATCTTCCAATTCTTACATACTGTAGCTTTAAAGGTTAAAGTATAAGAGTAGGTTAAACCTTCTTTCTAAGTTGTCTCTCCTCCTCCTCTTGCTGCTTCTGTAGCTCTCTATCTTGACGCTGGCGCTCTTCCTCCTCTTTGGCCTGCTCCTTGGCCTTTTCTCTCTGTTTAGGGCCAGTATGTTTTAGCAGTTGAAAACGTTGAATATACATACAGTAGATTAACAATTGCGGCAATTACAATACACATTAGGCTTGTTGCTGCCTGTATTATTTTCCTCCTGTTGAGTAAAACGCAGAGCTACCGCTTGTCTTCCCTGTAACCAATATCTGTGTTCTTCGTTCGGCTGCGCCTGCACTCTGTACCAACAACTCATGACATAAACTAACTAATATTAGATTTAAAAAAACATATATTTTGTAATAATCTCACAGCCTCACCTAAAAAAAATCCTGCGACTCATTGGGGGGTTGTTATTTCCTGGTTTCTGAGAATGATCCCTCACCTCACTGTCCATATGGGTTTGTTGCTCCTCCTTCAGTTGTTTCTCTTTTTCCTCTTTTTGCCTATGGAGTTCAACTTCCTGTTTTTTCCTCTCCTCCTTCACTTCAGTCTGCTTCTCGCGCACTGGCGGCTTCTGTGCAAGTTCCTTTTTGAGCTGCTCCGCCTTCATTCTGATTGGCAGGTGAATAAAGCAAAATATAGCATTTGGTTATTGCGCTTGTCCACAATTTATTATTATTGTTTACAATTTAAACTTGAAAAGTGCTAGAGAATCTTTTTTCTCCAATATCATTAGCAATAATAATTATTTAATAATTTAACTGTTGACCATTCAATACTTTTGGACAGGCTGGAAAATTGGGTTGGGCACAGTCTTAAGTTGGTTCAAGTCATATCTACAGGAACTACTTTTTTCTGTGTATCTGAGCTAACTAACATGACGTGTGGAGTACCCCAAGGTTCAATCCTGGGGCTGTCTCTTTAACCTCGACATAAACTTCCAGAAGATTTGAGACTTGCTCCAACACTACTTTTAAATCCAGACTAAAAACGTTTATGTTCACCAGTGCTTTCTGTTAAACTTCAAACCTTTTTTTTTACTATGCTTATAATTTTTTTTTGTATTCTTTTATTCTTTAATTTAAATGATGTCTTTATCTTATTCTTTTCTCTCATTTATTTTAAATGTCTTTTTATGCAATATTAACATAACATAACATGTTTTTACGTGAAGCACATCAAGTCTGCCTCATGTATGAAATGTGCTATACAGTATGTGCTATATAAAAGTGCCTAGTTTTATAGTAAAATATTAACTTTTAATTGTCTTGTAATCGAATTAGTCTTCGTAAGCCCAAGTGAAACCAATAGCGTAATATAAGAACCCTTGTATTTGTTAACCCTACTTTTATTTCCCACCAGTGTACCTGTACACACACAGGAAATATATTGGCAAGATAGGGCTGTGTTCAGCCTCACACCATTATATAGATCAGTGGTTCTTAACCTTGTTGGATGTACTGAACCCCACCAGTGTCATATGCGCATTCACCGAACCCACGAAGGGGGGCGTGTCATCACGAATCATATGAGTCGGGTGTGTGTTATCCTCCGCCGAACACCTAAGACTGACTTACCCCTGGGGTTCGATCGAACCCAGGTTAAGAACCACTGATATATATATATAGTGCTTTCTGCTATTTCTGCAAAAGGTTTGTTAAAATTCAGACAAATTAGACCAATTGGATGCAGAAGGCACTTGTGTTTAGTGACCAGTTCCGCCAATATGCAGCTACAGGAAGAAGATCACACAGACATACTGTACTATGCTGTGTTCAATTTACTCCTGCTCCTTATCTCACCTTTCTTCTTTCTCTCGTTCACGTTTCTTCTCGTTTACTTCTTTCTGCTCCCGTGCCTGACGTCTACGCTCTGCCAGCAGCCTGGAAGCTTCCTCAGCATTCGTTATGCCAGCAGCTAGCTTCCCTGCAGGTGACTGTGGTGATGATTCTATAACACAAACAGTAGGCAGAGACTAGTGATCAAAAAGATTTGTTTCAATTCTATCAGAACTAGCTCACAACCCAGTACAAAACCCAGTCAATCAGTGACCAAAACAAAGGTAAATATACATAAATGAGATGGTTTTATTCGTCTTTGACTTTTTGTAAATATGTCCATTAAAAAAAATTAACAAACATTCCACTTTCATTGCCTTTCTGTTTTCATGACCTCCCGTTAATACTTACTATATATACTTACTATATATCTTATATATCATACTTATATATTGATATATCTATATATCTTACCTTTATCAAACATCTCAGTCTTGGACGGTTTGTTTTGATGTTCAGTGTTGGCTGCATTTTTCTCCACATGTGAAGATACATTAGGGCTGTCCATGTTCGACTTCTTTTTCATAGAGGCGTCTGTTTTGGATTCTTGATCGTGTCTGTCCGTCTTCTTGTCTTCTACTTTCTTGCTGCCATCGGCCAATGGGCCGGCATTGCTTCTTCTAGGAGAGGAGTGGTGCTGCCGCACACCAATGGGTGACTGTGCACGCATTTTGGATGTCAGCCTGTAACCACAGAGATCCCAAACGCATCACCTTGTGTGCAGATAATCCTGGGGTGCCCTAGCTCAAACACCGTAGAGAGCATCTCAGAACTAACTATCAGCCTGCATTTTGTTCACCTCACACATGAATTAAATAACGATTTCTCACCAAAGCAATAAAGAACTGTGAGCGGATTGCAGATTTAAGTCCAAAACCTAGAATCAGACCCTTGTGATGCCAAACAAGGCAATGGGGCCTTGGGCGATTGCTAGTTTTAAACCCTATCATTTTATCGACAAAGGCTCTTACTTTGGGGAAGCTAAACGCTTGCTTGCAGCAGCAGGGGATTCAGATCTTCTCACAGGGGAAACAAAGGCTGGGGATGCTGTCCTTCTAGCTCTGCGTATCCGCTCTTTCTGAAAACACACAGAAGATGTACATGTTAAGATTAACATTTGATGGGATCCCTAAAGAGGGAAATGGGACTATTGCATAAAATAGATGAAATAAGGCTAAAGGTGTAACACCTCATCATGCTAATACAGATTTTGTACGGATAGAAACACAAATTAGGCATAATTCTTCCTACTAATGACAGATTAATACAGTCAATCTTGCACCTGCTAGCATGCAAACATTACCAATGTAAAAGCTCAATCTAATTCATTCATTATATCGGTACTGGGGTCTGACCTTAGGGGTATTGGGAGTGGACTGAGAGCCTCCCTGAACACCTCTCTTGTGATCCGCAGCGTTCAGTGTTCCTCTATAAGGAGACCTGTGGGGGCTGCAGGGAGCTGTATGGCAACAAACAGCAAGCTTATCAAGACCGAATGATCAAGACAAACACGATTCTGATGAGAAAACGCTGAATGAATAAGGTGAGAGAAGGATACTGATGTATTAGTCAAGGAGCAAGCCTGTATGTACTGTATATTACTGAAGCCTAAAGACCAGGAATAAAATAATGCAATAGTTAGCCATAAAAAAACCTGAATGTAGAATATATAGTAGGCCATCTGTATTAGTATATATGGTAGCTTCTCTCACTTGGTTTGAAAATTTTCTCCAATGAAAAACTAATGCAAATGAGTTGATAGCATGACAGCAGTGGGCTGTTAAGGTGGGTGTTTATTAAACGTGCTGTCTCGTCTTTTTTCCTAGATGATCTTTCGTGTATGGAGGGTCACCTGCAGTGTCATATTGCAGGGTTTGCCTCTTTAAGAGAGTGGGGGCTGTCCCCTCGGGATATGATATCAAAAAGTAGGTTAGATTATAATTAGAGCAGCAGTTACGTTTTTTTGCAGCAGCAGCAGCCGCATCATCAGCAGCAGGCATTTAAGTAGTGTGTTACAATGACATTATACTGTGGGTATGGGACTGACATCACCCCCGTCTCCTCTCTGTATTCCTAGTGTCACAACAACACAAAGACCACTGACATGTCACATGTCACATGCCTGGACGCACAGCCATACAACACACAAAACCAACACAGCACCTTGCTTCCATACACAATTAAGTTGTATTTCATCACCATGCATAAAGGGAGACTCTTGTCTTTGGCTTAAACTGTACATTCAGCCAACCCAGAGACAAACAGACAACAATCTGATTGTAATTAAGGGATAAACACAAGGGGAGACACGGTGGGGTGGGGGTGGGGCTGGGGGGGTAACTTTACCAGATTCGCTGGCAGCAGGAAAGGGACAGGCAATGCCATGGGACAAGGCAGAGGCAGCAGAGAAAGGGATGGGGACATTCTCACCTATAGGCGTTGGGGCGAAGCAGAGCAGAGCATTATGAACTGTTTACCCGAGGACCTTCTCAACCAGCTGTGTGGGCCTGATTTGGGGTTTACATGCCAGCAGGAATGTAGTGGTGTCAGTAAACAGTTACCCTAAAATCTCCTTTTTGGTTTGCGGAAGGCAATCTAATGCAAACTGTTATTGTTATAATAATAATACAATTACATACAAATAAAACCACATGCAAGTTAAACCTTTTCTGTAGTTGTATTGAGAGAGGGTTTCAGTGATCATAACCTTTTAGTAGTTTACCAGTACATATCTGCATCCCAGTGTAGGTATGTAACCCCGCCCCATCTCTGGTAGACCAATAGGAAGACACAATGCCCATGCACACCTCAGCAGCCAGGCTGTGGGCAATGAGCAGGCAAATTGAAAGGCTCTCTTAAAACTAACCCATACGCGCACGTGTGCGTGCGTACACACACACACACACACACACACACTCACACACTCACTCACTCACTGTTTGCTGTTAATAGCAACACTGTCTTTCATCCAAAACCGCCATTATTCCTACCTGCACCCATTCTGCTCCAGCGTTTGCCTCTCTGCTCCAGCTGTAGGCTACGCTCTAGGGAGCGTTTCATTAGCGCCTCCAGGCGCTCCTGGAGAGCAGGAGCAAGAGGATATTGATAAACGCACTAGTACTACACTTTACACCTCTCAAACAAAGTGGAGATTCCACATCCTTGGTCAATGGACCCCTCGTTTTAAGATATTCACTACCTTATCCTGTTTTTGTGGACATTTTATATTCTCACTCCAAAATGTTTGTTTGTTTGTTTATGTTATGTCTTTTCTAAGACTAAGACTGATAGTATATAGAAATGCTGAGTCTTTTCTATATACTATCAGTAAACTCAGGTTTAGAAATAGGATCTGATTTATTCAACAAGTACATTTGAGGTTGGGGCACTGCGATAAACAGACAGACAGCCGCAACCAAAACCTGACACATGAATATAGTGTAGGCCTATATATAAATATAAAAAGACAAAATAAGTAATATGTATCTAATTGTCTTATAATATAGTCAAACCTATAGTCAAAACATCCATTCCTAGCATGCCAGATACACCAATGCCCAAATGCTGACAAGACAAGACATACGACATGCTGTATTAATAATACTAATACTTTGGGCCTATAATTCCTAAACAGGGAATGAACCGGCCTTCTCCTCCTCCAGCTGTTGCCTCCTCTTCTCCTCCACAGCAGCTCTGCGAAGCTCCTCTTTCTGCCTCTGCTCTTCCAGTCGCCTCCAGCGCTCCTCCACCGTGCGCTCGTACTGCAGGCGTGCGCGTCGCTCCTTCTCCTGGATGAGCTGCTCCCTCACCGCTGAGGAACACAAATGACACTTTCTTACAGGAGGTTGTCGAGCTGGAATGGAAGTTAATGGGACAGTACGTGGATCGCAGCAAGAACTGGCTGCTGCAGATTTAAATTAGTAGTATTCAGTAAAGTTCACCAGTACAGAAATTAAATAAGTTATTAGTAATATAATTGTACAAATACGTTTCAGTTTTAGGAGATTTACTATACATCTCCTATTCATTAGGAACAGATTACTGTTGTTTTTGTTTGTTTTCTGTTGGGGTTTTATTATATGTGTTGATATAATTTCTGATTTCCAGTGCCGTTTTAGTCTGAAAATTTTAATAACAATAGCAGCAACAAATCTTGATAATAGCAACAAAAACATCACATACCCAGGCCTTTCTCTCTTTCCTCACGTCTCTCTTTAGCTAAACGCATTCTGTCGTCTGTCTTCATAAAACCCTCTACGTCTGAAAGATATAAGGAAAAATGACAGAAGATAAAAATATAGTGCCTTTGAATTCAGTGCAACAGAAATAAAAGGGAGACTATTTATTCAACTATTTTCTAACTGACAATAGTGAGACTTACATGGTTTACCTGCATGGTTATTGATGTTAGCTGGCAAATGCCCAGGGGAGGGGTGACCATTTATCTGAGGCTTCTTCTCTGTGGAAGGAGCTGACACAACCAAATGTGTGTCAGAGAAAGACAACACTCAGCTTAGGTTTAAAGGCATGACATCAGCAGCACAACACAGACCTGCAGTATCGTTGTGTTACCAGCAGAGGGCGAAGTGTTTGAAAGTCAGGCTGCACTATTCAGCTGAAATCACTGCGTTGCAAAATGCCAAGAAGCCCATGCCAGGGGGGAACAGTTAACAACGTCCTTGGTATAATGTCACAAGAAATATGCTGAATGTCTGTTTTTGTTAGTGTCACGGTGGGCTTTTTATCATGGTCTATGCAACCATAAGAAACCCAATAATCTTAGACAACATTGCCTGTCCAGCTACTATATAATATGCTGTATGTTTGCAGTAGTTTATTCTGTAGGAGTTTGGAGTCTAGATATGAGGACACAAGAATACATAAGATAAGTACAACGAAGTAAGACCATCTTTGGTATGACACACACACACACACATCTACACTCAGGATTACTCACTAGTTTTTCCAGCAGATGGGATGCGGGCTGGGGAGCTGTGTCCATTGCTGTGGGACTTCTTGTCAGGAAGGAGGTTTGGTGATGGAGGTGCCTTGACATCACCTGAAAACATATTAATGGCTTGGAAAGGATCTTGTAACCATATTTTAGAACCCAGATGTACATTATAACAGGCATATACATGTGTCCTTGGACAATGCACATATAGACAATTAATTTAGCCTTTGTCTATCAATACATTGTGCGCTTGTGTGTTATATTCTACTGTCTCTACTACTAGAATATTTGTATACAGTATACTACGCTGTTAGCAGGGAACTGCAGAAGCAGATTGTACAGATCACTCTGTGCACTGTGAGCTGAATTAATGACACAAAGACAATTGACGTGCCTGATTAATTAAATTAATTCAATTCAATTAGTTACTCCCTTTGCCTAGCAAACAAACAATACTGTATCCCTCGCTTTTACTGCAGTGTGCCTGATGTCTGATATGCAGAGTATACTCACTTTCTCATCTAATGGATTTTATTTAATATAAAAATGGCTTGAATCAAGTTATGAGCAAAAAATATGATCTCCAGACAATTTGGTAGCAGCCAAATGACACCGCCTCTGCTCATTGAGAAAGACCTAAAGGCTAATCAATACACCAATAATAAAGCTCCATCCATCTAAATTGAGCCCAATTTGTTATAGGAAATCAAATTACATATGTTTTATGACGTGCTTTTGTAGCATACGGCTTAGAAATAGTCTGTCATGGCAAAAGTCTTTAAGTTGTCAGTCATAAAAAACTGGAAATCAGAGAATTAGAAAAACAAGCCTATGGTGCCCAAATAAATATTATAAATATTCCATTAACAATGGAGTTGGAGACTGATGTTGGTGACCATTACACATTATATCTCAGTAAAATGACACCATGGCCTTTGAAAGTCAGTCCAATTTCCTCAGCAGTGAATTAGTGTATCAAACCAAAAGTAACCAATGCAAACATAGATTGATATGGGAATAATATTTGAACGCTGAAATGCATTTTGCCTATTTCTCTGATGGTTTAAGTGATTCACTGTGAAGGGCGGTAGTGAAGTGCAAAGTAAACACTAGTAGGCTAATTTTCTCAGTATGGCCATACTCCACCTTCGGGCTGTGGTGAAACATCTCTAGCATCAGTCTGACGGGAGTGGTCTCCGGACAATGTCCCTGCACACAGGACAGGTAATAACTGGACGATATGAAGTGAATGGAAGTTACGTAACACGGTCTCCCTGTTTCAGGGTCGTCTAAAGTCACACCGGAGTTTTTGAGATGCGTCATCAACCGAAAAGATCAATAATTCTGCTTCGACGTGACCATGACTCCACCGGTTTGGTTTTATGCAGAAAGGCCTAGCTCCCATTGTTTCTATTGAGGGCATTGAATTCAACGTAAAAAAAATACATCTCTCCACCTGTCCCCTAAAACAGCACAGGGCCATCCTGTGATAGACCTCCTGATGCTTGTAGAACGATAAGAAACCAACAAAATGTCATGTCCAGTGATGTGATCCTAGCACAACCATCATTGATGGTAGTTGCGTCATTTGTGGATCCCAAACAAAACACCAAAATCCTCATTTAAGATCAACTGTAGTAGTCTAATAAACTGTAAATATTACCTGGTAATACACTGAACGTTGAGTGGACAGTCTTCGCCATGGTTGCTGTCAACGGCGGAGTCCAGTCAATTTACAATGCAGATATTTAATTCCTACCAAGATACCAGCTATTACACGGGTAGCCTATTGGTTTATTCTGTCCAACAAATATGCGCGTCCTTTGGTTTTGCGCATGCATGGGCTACGTCAAGCAGGAGAACGAGGGTCTATGAGGGCGAAGATCCTTTTCATCGTGATAGCTCTATGTTTTGACGGACTCAATCATTTCTTCGACCTGAGTGGCCAGGGTATGAATGGAAAAGAGTCCGATCTTTGGATGGTGGGCGTGTAGTTCAGCAGATGCGTGCAGGAAAGATGCGCACAATAACGGTAGCTACTGAGCTCGGCGCACGTCGCCTTGTAGGGTCGGCCAAAAATGAATAGTAATAAATAATACTCAAAGGAAATAGAGGACATGCATAATATAATGTCGTGGACTGCGACCTCATAATACTACACTACAGCATTATCGAAACACTATTTAACCAGACCACATTCGCGACTCCGTCACACTAGGTGGCGCCGTGGTGGAATGCAGGTTGTTGTTTTATCCCGAATGGAACAGAGAAGAAGAGAAGGCAAACCGGAAAGATAGGACCACTGGAAGAAGGACAGTCGGAACTCAGAAGTGTTGTAGCCAAGTAGCAAAAAAGATGCTCACCAATATCGCTAATGTACTGAGAGCGTGTGCTCCGAGAAATGTAAGTATTTGTTTTCAGGCGAAAGAGGCCGATATCTGAAAGGAGCTGTCATCCAAATCCATCGTTGTTTACTGAAATATATGTAACGTATGTGTTCTGACCTTGTGAAAGTCTATTGGGCCGGTTACGGTTTGTTCAATCTCTATGCAGATGCGAATTGTTGTTTAGATCATCTTTATCATGAGCAAAATGTCGTTTGGCTATTAATATCACTGATTGTCAAATCACAAATTGACAGATTTATGCAGTAAACCTGTATATTTCTACTACATTCCTGTAGTAGTAGTAGTATGTTAGGATAGTGTATTTTATACTATTTGCTTTATCATCATAACATACCAACTGGCTTGTGTTTCAGGGGGCTGCAGCGATCATATCAGCCCGCACATACGCAGACTTCACACCTCAAGCCACCTTTGAAATTAAGGTAAGCCAAACAGAAGGATATATAATTGCATTGCCCGAAATGTGTGTGTGTGTGTGTGTGTGTGTGTGTGTGTGTGTG
>JAOEHI010026158.1:0-58342 GCA_025447815.1 Percopsis transmontana
TTCTAAAGAATGCTTTCAGCACCTTGTTGAATCAATGCCACGTAGAATTAAGGCAGTTCTGAAGGCGAAAGGGGGTCGAACACAGTATTAGTATGGTGTTCCTAATAATCCTTTAGGTGAGTGTATATCGCGAAAATAAATGTTGCGATATATTGCCGTATCAATTTTTTTTTTTAGCACAGCCCTACTGATATAGTTTGATTTTGCGTTAAATAACCTGTTTCTTCCGGAAAGCCGTTCCAGTATTTGCTCCTCTCTCCGCTCTCACACTCTCCGCAACAGGCTTTAAACTGTGTAGTCTTCTGCCCAGAGTCCTGTACGGTTTCGGTACCCGACAGGTGACCACGCAGATTTTGAGGAAACGGGTGAAAAATATTGCACAGCTATGTGTTTTAAGCAGAAGAGGAAAACCTGTAATTGTTTTATTTTGATCACAGTCTTTGAATAGAAGGGTTGTGACATCTCACACGTGGCTTTGACTTACAAGTGAACATTTAGCCCACTGATATATACCGTGTATCGCCATTCAGCCTAAAAAATACCGGGTTACAATTTTTGGCTCCCATCGGCCCGCCCTAGTCAGCACAGCCTGGAGAACCACGTCAGTGTGAACCTATTCACCTTCTGTGCCCCTTGATAAAATAATATAACATAAACGATATATACTGTATCCAGCGGTACTTTCCCTGCATTTATCTGCTTTTTGTTTCTTGTCTGATAACAGCATGAGCGCACCCACTCCGGGGAGAGGCCCTTCCAGTGCAGCCACTGCAATAAAAGCTTTACGCACTCCTCCAACCTCCAGCTTCACCTTCGCACACACTCCTCCCGCAAGGACTACAAGTGTCCGTACTGCTTCAAGGAGTTTGTCATGCACTCCTACCTGCAGAGACACATCCGGACCCACGGCGGCGGGGCCACTCTGCTGGGCCCCGGGGGCGGGAGCAAGGACGGGGTGGCTGTGAAGGCCAGTGTGGGCGGCGTCACCACGACCACCACCCTGCTCAACCCCATCACCCTGGAGGCCTCGGGGAACAACGGCAGCCTGATTGTGTCCCAGCCAGCGTTGGACATCCCCCCCAACACCTCCCAGAACTATTTTATGATACAGACAGCCAGCGGCCTGCAGCTTATCCCCCTGTCTGCGCCCGTGCCTGCTCCCCCGCCTCCCCCGCCCCCTCCCCCCCAGCCCCAGAACTACCTCCTGCTACAGTGCCCCTCCACCAACGGCAGCCAGCCAAGCTTGTTTCTCGTCCCCACCGCAAACCACCTCCCGTCAGCCCCGGAGCCCCAAACTCTCCCCTTGGTCCAGGCTATTCCGGGACTCCAGCCCGTGCTAAACCCCACCCAGGCCCAGATTCCACACTTCTCCCAGCAACAGCAACACACCAGGATCCTCATCAACAACAACAACAACAACAACAATGTAAACACTCACGGGGCCACGCCGGCACACAGGCCCTCAGCCAACTCCCTTCTGAGCAAGCCCATACTGGGGCGGAGCACGCGGACAGCCAGGGGCAGGCGGGGGCGCAAGCCCAGAGCTGCCCTTCTGAAAGCCACAGCAGCCCCCGTTAGCCAGGCGGGGGCCGCGCCCACATTGAGCTACAATGCGACTGTCGCAGCGACAGCTACTGCTACTGCTACTGCTACTGCTGCTGCTGCTGCTGCTGCTAGCACTACCGCACCACCAGCGTCATTATGTGTAACCACAGTGTCTTCCTGCCCTCTGCTGTCCTCCGCCCCTCTGCCGACCTCTTCGACAGTCACCACGGATACCTCAGGATTCCCCTCAGCCACGAGTTCCACGGCTTCGCAGGCCACCGTGGCAACCCCAGCATCCAGTTCTCCGACTGCCCCTGCTGGTGCGGGGGAGAAACCCCCCAGCGCTCTGGGGGAGCTAAGGACAGAGGAGAGCGTGAGCGGGAAACAGTTTGTGTTGTGTTTCGACCACGACGGAGGGAGGAAGGAGGGGATGAAGATCGACGAGAGCGGGGAGTCGTACGTGTTGCGCTTCGAAGGGGGCGGGTCAGGGGAGGCGGGGGAGGACAGGATGGGGGGGGAGGGGAAGTCGTTTGTGTTGCACTTCAACACAGAGGGCCAGGACGATGGGGGAGTGGATAGGGAAGGGGTGGTGTCCTTTCTGCAGGAGTGGCAAGGGGAGAAGGAGAGAGAGAGGCAGAGCGGCGAGAAGGGAGGGCAGGGAGAATCTTTTGTCCTGCACTTCCAGACGGAGGTACAAGATGGGGACAGGTTAAATGATAGCTATAGCCAGGGCCAAGACAATAGCCTAGAACTTTCCTGCACACCTGCCCAGGGGTTAGTGCCCCTCAACGGGCAGCAGGTGGTGTTTGAACTGGGGGCTGAGACCAAGATGGACCAGGGACCTGGAGAGACCATGCAAATGATAGCCTTGATTAAGGGTGAGGGAGAAACGATAGGAGAGCAGGCAGATTGTAATTCTGCAAATGGAAGAGCTGGGGAGGGTGAGAGAGCCATGGAAGGTATTTTCCAGTTTGAAGGAGGAGAGGGAATTGTTATTATTGAGGTTAATACCAGCAGCCTGGGGGAAGATGGGCTAGAAGGACAGGGAAGGGGAGAGGGAGATGAGGGGCAAGATGAATGTGTGAAGGCAGAGGGAAACGTGAGGTATGAAAAGGAATGTAACTTAACAGACAATGCTGAAGATCAAAGTTCAACTGATGAGACGATGACAAATGGACCTACACTTAACTCAGAAGAAATGCACCTGTGTAACTAGGCCTATTTAAAGGCAGTATGGGTGTTATGTTGTTGTTGTTGTTGTTATTATTGTTATTATTATTATTATTATTATTATTATTATTTATACGTTTAGTGTATGAAATGTATGCACTTTTGTCAGTATGGGATCTCTTGTAACAAGGAGAGAAAATGCAGGTAGACTGTGTTGTAAAGCCATGGTGCCACAAACCGTAAAGGTTATAAATTCAAAGAGGCTGGTAATGGACCTTTTCTGTAAAAAAATTAGTTAAGATATTAATTTAAATAATGCTGTCATTGACAGTTCAAGTATGAAGAAAATTGAATTTTATGTGAATCACGTGTACATGCCCACTTTCATCATAAATATTAGTGAATAGTAATTATTAATAAAGTTATTGATATGATGTTTTCATAGACTTTTCACTTTGTGTGAAGTTGTTTTATTCGGCTCCAGTTACACTGCTTCTTCCATTCACAAACGTACTGGGCAGCGTAGTTCCGATGTTGCGTACGCAATCGGCGTAGGTCAAGCTTTGCATGCAACATAAACGGGTAGCTTCGTATTCAGTTCTACGTTCGCGCAGGCGTCTTGTGCTATTTAATCACAATGAACTGGCTGGAATCGCAGCAGTAACTGCGGGAAATTTATTTTTCGATCTTCATTTCTTAATTCAGCACGGAACTGCAGAAGGTAAGGGAGTAGACGGAGCGTGGAGCATTGCGTTCCGTGACAATAACCATATATGGCCTTTCTCTTTGTGATGCACGTTTACAGCACAGCTGCCCAAACGCGCGATAAGCAGCTGAACCACAAATGCTCGGTATTTCTGTGCACATTTGTAGTCCTGGCGAACAAGCTACAAATCCTCTGTATAATCCCCGATTGTCATATTCTACTGTATTCACCGTCCAGATATATTGCTCGATCTGCATTAACTGACCTGAATTATAGATTTTTTTTATTTGCAATTGAGATGCAGGCTTCCTATTCTTTCACGTAACCTATATCGCTTTTTTTCTAGGTTCCTTGTTTGCGCTGTGCGCATGTCAGTAATTAAGCCTCCGTGCGGTAGGCCTAAATGTCGTTAAGAAGGCCCAGTGAATGACTTTCAAACCTCACCATGGTGAAGCTGGAACTGGACCAGGTGGTTATGAGGAGGATGAAGGAGGACGATATAGAGACCGTCAAAGCCCTAATCAAGGTTTGTACAACACATAAAGAGAGATGCACACTGATGACGTAAACTGTCTTCACGCTACGATGTCCCCCGATGTCCGTCTCTCTCTTTAGGAGGGCTGCGAGGGGACAGAAAACCGCCTAGTCCTGCACGTCCTAACTCGCCCCCTCTGTCTCTTCATACTGGCAATCCTCTCCTCCGTGCTCCGCTGCCTCGTGCACTCCTTCATCCTGGCTCTGGCTGTTCCTGTCTTCCTGCTCATTGTCTTCCTTAAGATCACAATGCCGCGCTCCGCGGGGGTGCTGGGGGCCAGCCGGCCCTACTGGGACTACGTGGGCAGCAGCT
This sequence comes from Percopsis transmontana, assembly GCA_025447815.1. Classification (NCBI taxonomy): domain Eukaryota; kingdom Metazoa; phylum Chordata; class Actinopteri; order Percopsiformes; family Percopsidae; genus Percopsis; species Percopsis transmontana. The sequence continues at coordinate 4,269 of JAOEHI010026158.1, forward strand.
ACAGGGGGACGCAGGAGGAGACCCTGCCCAATCCCTATTCCCGGATCAGCGGGAAGACGCCGCAGATAAAGAAGGTGGGTTAGCCTTGCCGGAGGGTCGTGGGTTCGGGCCCCGTAGTTGGCTTATTAGCACTTTTGAGCAAAGCCTAACCCATATATGCTCCTTGTAGTCCTTGTAATTGTACTCCATTGTAAGATCCTTTGGATTAAAGTGACGCCTAATGAGCTAATTGTGATTCTTAGGTTCTGTTTTCATTCCATGCTTCAGGAAATCAGTTTAAAGTTGACTTGCCTTCTTATTTCCAGGCCCGGCGTAGAACCAGACCCAAGGAGAAGGAGAAGGACAAGGAGAAGGAGGTGTCGACAGAGAAAGTGGACCAGGAGAGGGAGCAGGCGGCGGGGCAGGTGTGGCTGGCGGACTACGAGGGGGAGATCGTGGGCTGTGCGTGCAGGGAGAGCGAGCAGCGGCCGGGCGTCAGGCGGGTCTGCAGGCTGGTGGTCGGCTGCTGGTACCGCAGAGAGGGCCTGGGCAGGCTGCTGGTCCAGGGCCTGGAGCAGAGGGAGAGGGAGAGCGGGGCGCGCCGCATCTACGCCCACACCCCTTACCCCTCCAAGGTCGCGGAGGCCTTCTTCAAGAAGCTGGGCTACCGGCAGCTGGGCGAGGGGGCCGATGGTGATGAGGATGAAGAGGAGGAGGACAAGCTGGAGACCCCAGATAGAGGCTTTCTGGGCTTTCCCCTCACCAAAGTGTTTTACAAAGACCTGTAATGGAGAGTAGATGGACTCATTGATTGAATGTTAGAAGGAAGGAGACCCCAGAAGGAAAGAATAATTTGTTCATAGCTGTTGCAGGTAATAATTGTAGCCAGAACAGCCTGGGCTACTTAAATGAATAATTCATCATTATTTATTATTTATGCGCATTTATGCTAGTATTTATTTTGTCTCACCATTATGCTTTCTACATGATGCGAACAAGACATCTCATTTAGCCAAATCTAGAATTTAGATAGTTTTACCAATGAAAATGTATTATTTAGAATACATTAAGATGCTTTACATACATGCTGTTCTCAATCATGGCAAAATATTTTATTAAATGTGTGAATTTCTAACATTAGTGTTGTTTTTTATTTATTTATTTTATTAATTACCTTGGCAGGTGGGTGTGTACAGGCATGTGGTTTTTATGAATGTGCAGAATAGGTCTGCTTTGATCTCCTCTCGCACTCTGCTGCTGTTTACATGCAGCTGCAGAGTACATCTCTACCTGTGTACATACTAATTGTGGCTTTTACTCAATTCACTATAATTACATGTAATGTCGTACAAAAAATAGTTTGCCGTGTACGCTGAATCTTTCACACCAATTATTGAATTGCAGAAATAGCCTGACTCGTGGTGCTGTGTGGTCTAAAAGTGAATGGCAGTTTATGTGGCTGTATGGGGATACGCGTTCTTCTCTTGTCTCGTCTCAGACTAACCTAAATAAGGTTAGCAGCCCTCGCTCTTGCAATGCTAAACCCTATAGTACTTCTGACCGCAGGGACAGATCAGTTGCCACACCACAGGATGTTTGTACAGTGTTGATTTGTGGGAAGTCTCACATGAGCACAAAGGAAACGCACTCTTGGTGCGAAATCTATTGATTATGCACATAATGGCAAGTCACCTTGCTTTGAAGCTAGATGGAGAACGCAAGTACAATGTAAGAGTAGGTACACAAGAGGTTCGGGTTTGCCTTCAGATGCGTACCAGTCATCCTTAGGCTATTTCTGCATGACTGGCAAAAAAGCAGACACCTGTTAGGTGGGCCTCAAACCGACCACTCTGTAACTATTATTGTTGTCAGGAAACAGATGTGAGTTCACTCTGCTGGAAAGAAACCCTGTTTGCGACTGCGGTAATGTGCGTCTGCACGGTACGGTTGTGTGTGTGTGTGTGAGTGGGTGGGTTTCGGAAAGTATGACTTGACATATCCTCCGGTTGGTTTCTGCCCCAGTCTATTGGTTAAATGCACATCTACGTCTGCCCATACTGCACCACTCTACTATACACGCACACACGCACGCACACAGAGTACACTAGGAGTGGCCTAGTGCACGTGGGCATTTATGTGTGACCGTGAAATGACCTTGGTCAAATGTGGTCAAACCTAAAGAGCCGGTGGGAAGTGGTTAGATATAGTTTGTATCTAATGCAGGCCAAAATGGTTAGCTCACTTTGTAAACAAAAAGACACACACACACACACACACACACACTGCCAAGAAGTCAAAGTACTGCGACACGATGTGAGGACAGCCACAGTTCCATCCAGCCATTCTCTCATACAGACACACAAAAGTTAAATTACATCAGTTACAATTTTGCGGCACCCCACCATAATAGGATGAATTAGACACATTTGTCCTGGATTATATTTAACATGTAGACTGCGTTAATGATATACTTAAGCAGCTGGCTAGGACACAGACACACACACACACACACACCAGCTCCAAAAACAGCCGCCCTGGGAAAGGGTGAATTCCCCAACCGCAGAGTGCATGAGAGGGTGAGGGGAGTCATGGGAAAGCAGCATGGCTGCATGCAACACCACCGGGCAAGCGGCAAGCAAGCAAAAGATATGAAGTTGAGAAGAGTAAAACAACATCCTGGTTTTGGCTAGCAGAGATGACAGCATCTGATAGTTCAAAACCTTGTGGGTGAGAGTTATCCGAGCACTGCGGTCGGTCAGCTGGCCACACAGTCTACCAGAGAGAGGTTGGCCGGTCTAGCTCTGTTCTCAGATTGACACCGTTTGGGAAAACCCAAATCAAAAGGCCCTGAGGAGGTGTTCGCAGGGCCACCGAGGTCTGGGGACGCCCTTGGCTCACTCAAATCTGGGTCCGGAGGGTGGGGGGGTTGGCTGGGTGGAAAGGAAGGGGGGAGAGGCAGGGCGGTTAAGGCTGCCTGGATCAAGGCGAGAAGGTATCTGGAAGTTCTTAGTTTATGATCTGGGAAAACCAACATGAAGGGGCTGGCGAGCTTTAAGGGTTTGGAAAGTTCCAGCCAGTTGGCTTCATTTGTTGACGCATGTGAGAAACTCCAAAGAGGTTATAAATCACGTCAAACACTCCCAAGATTCATATGTGGTCAATTTGATTGTTTACTTCTGTATTGTGTTTTTATCCCTAATAAAAATACATTTCTTGCCTTAAATTACATAATCATTTCTGTTCAACCCTTAACTGCCATAAAGTTATTTCCCACCCCATATACAGTATACTGTATGTGTTAACTGAGAGACATAAAGGAATAGGTATTTTATTTATAGCTTGTGTTGTGTTTTTGTACAGTACAACGCACATCAACAGGTCGCCATTTGCATTTCCCCTCCCCTCAACATATTTTGAAAATTCTCAACGCCCAACCAGAGATGATCTATATTGTGCGCAGGCTGTATATGTTTAGAGGTACAGTTTATGGTCCCCTCCCTACAAATAACCCCCCTCCACCCCCGTCACATACACATTTACCTCTATTTGAAACCCACACCCGCCTGATTCATTGTGAGCAAAATCTGTCTCTCGAAATGATTACCAAGCTAGACAGGTGAGCAATATTGATACATTCTATTCATGCGTGTCTTTCTCTTTGATGCATTACAAGTCAGTGCTTTACATTCATACAGATGAGTCGATTAATGTTATATTCTAATACAATATGGGACTAGCATGTGATATGTGGTATTCGATTGACCTATATGTGTCAAATCAATTATGATCAATAATGCCAAATAATCTCGGCAACTAAAAATACGTTTTTAATAGCAACAAAGCATTGTGTCACTTTCTCCCAGTTTCGTTAAAAGCGGTACGAATGAAACCGAGAGTGAGTGAATTAGTTAACCGACTCCTGACTGTCCACCACTAACAGGAGGGAACCACAAATTTTGCACAAACTGCCCCATATGTAAAAATAAATCTATAAAAATATTAATATGTAAACCATTTCATTTGTAAACTTTAGATACATGATACATGATTATGGCCCCTTTAATATGAATTTTATACAACATTATATTTATACGATATGTTTTGCATAGGCTTTGTAGCCAAATGTTATGTATTTGACATGTGTGTCATATAGCATGTGGTACTAAACTAGCATGCAAAACATACAGCATATATGTAATTTAAATGTTGTATAATGAAAGGAGCCATAATCTTGTGATAAAACATACAAAAACAGTGTTCATGTTCATAGTTTGCATATTGTCTAGTTTACAACATATTTGATTTTTATATTTTTGGGGGGGAAGAAGTTTATAATAGCCTAATAGAACAGATGAATTAGACACACACTGGTATGGAGTCATGCCACTTTAAATGTGCCCATTTTACAACACAAGCTGTTTAGTGTCCACTTTGGTTTTCAGTTATTACGACCACATTAATGATGCTTCGCTCCTGTTTGTGTTAGTGTGCTTCTGGCGCAGAAGAAATTCATCTTCCACTACAAGAACATGCGCTGGGCAAGGGGTCGCCATGAGACATATCTCTGCTTTGTCATTAAGAGGAGAGTGGGGCCAAACTCCCTGTCCTTTGACTTTGGACACCTCCGCAATCGCTCCGGTTGCCATGTAGAGGTGAGGAGAACGGGGGGTAATGTATAAAATTATAAACTCCCTTTTATTCATTCCATTGATCCATGATCCGTTGCCCTAAAGATCCTGTTCCTGCGCCACTTGGGAGCGCTGTGCCCTGGACTGTGGGGAGAGGGGGGTACTGGTGAGAGAAGATTAAGTTACTCCATCACCTGGTTCTGCTCCTGGTCTCCCTGTGCCAACTGCTCCCTCAGACTGGCCCAGATCCTCAGCCAGCTGCCCAACCTCCGCCTGAGGATCTTTGTGTCCCGCCTCTACTTCTGTGACCTGGAGGACAGCAAAGAAAGAGATGGCCTCAGAATGCTGAAGAACGTGGGTGTGCAGATCACCGTCATGAGCTACAAAGGTGCGGGGGCTTTGTGTGTTTGAGGGAGAGAGAGAGAGAGAGAGAGAGAGAGAGAGAGAGAGAGAGAGAGTCACTAAACATATCTTTCAATCTTTCAGTAATAATGGCTTTTTTTCTCTCTTCAGACTATTTCTATTGCTGGCAGACCTTTGTAGCTCACAGAAAGAGTAACTTCAAAGCCTGGGACGGGCTGCACCAAAACTCTGTTCGCCTGGCTCGGAAACTCAACCGCATCCTCCAGGTAAACAGCTGAGGAAACAGCACCCATGGAAGACTATTAAAATATGCAAATATAATATATACTTCTGCTTATTGTCTTACTACCAAGCTGTCTGAAGGAAGATGCTCTATCTCTTACCCTGTTCAACCTATTTCTCTTCCAGCCTTGTGAGATAGAAGATTTAAGAGATGCCTTCAAACTTCTTGGGTTTTGAATGTGAACCATAGCCCACATAGACCCCTGCATGGTGCTGATAAAGGGTGTTGGTAGCGCACTTCCTTTCAACTACAGAGAATTGAACTGAACTGTCATTTAAAAATATATCTAGCCTAAATCCTAGACTATATTTTTGTAGCCAATTTATGTTTACATTTGACATGGTATTTTGCTGATTACAACATTTATTATTGTGTTGAGTTTATGTGTGTAATAAAATAATATTCTGTAATAATATTAAATATGATAGTTTTGGCGTTTTTACTCTTGTATTTCATTAACAAAATGCTCGTCAAAAGTTGTAATTTAAACGTAATTTGACGTTGAAAAGCAGTCTATTGCTACGCATACACGGTCCATTACGATCACGCACCCGTTACAGTCACACAGGCACCACACCGACAACACCGATTGAATTAAAGTCAAGATGGCGACCGAGGGTGAGTACGAGTCGGTCCTATGTGTGAAACCTGATGTCAATGTTTACCGAATCCCGCCGCGAGCTTCGAACCGGGGTGTCAGGTGAGTCGCAATGGCTGACAAGACCAGACAACATTATTTGGCCAGTTTGACACGACAACCGCTGATGCAACGCAGGGAAACATGGGCAGCCCGGCTGAATGCGTCCCCAATGCATCCTTACGTAGTGACCGTGCGTGTTGTTGTCGTTGCGCGACTCTAAGGTCGTCACACACGATAATGCACCGTTGCGGTCATAGGCAGTTTACATGTTTAGGCAAAGATTAAATATTACAACGTTATTGCCTGTATAGGCTCACAATGTCTGTGTATACCTGTCACCGTCCGTTTGTGCTGGACACTGGCATCTAATAACACGTCAGAGGATAAATATGATGCTTACAATGCTTTTCTGCGTGAAACTGGAAACTGCTGAGGATATTGATTAAAGTTAGCCTATTACTAAGGCATACAAAGATTTAGTTTTACACATCTGGAGATGACCTTAGCCGTTATTACTTGGCAGTCAGCCCCTATGATTCCTCAGTGAAGCTCATTTGCTGTTGCAGTGCTGACAGTGGATTGTTTGCCCTTAGTTCACTGGCTGGTGCATCGACCTTACAATATCCCTAAAACCAGATAGATTACTTATGGACAGTACTTTGACCAAACAGTAGCCTTGGCCTGGGTCTCATGAGACACCTTTGGTTAACCTCAAACCACACAATGCTGAGTTTTCTTTGTGATATAGTGAGTAACAGTAATGACGTAATATTCCAGCCATAGGTCAGTATCAAATGGCCATCCAACGCCTGAGTCACGTTGCCTTCACACATGAAATATCCAGCTGTTTGTTTTATTATTGCACTCCTTAGACTTCACAATTCAACAATACACACACACACATACACTATTTGCCATACTCCTAAAACCACTGTCACAGTTTACCGTCTACTCTTTGGTCTTTCATTGGCTATGTGTGTCTTCAGGGCAGCTGATTGGAAGCTAGATGCTCCTGATTGGACGGGACGCATGCGTGTGACAGCCCGAGGCAAGATGGCCTACATTAAACTGGAGGACAAGATCTCTGGTAATAGATAGTAACATGCTCTAGACTGACTGTCAACAAATCACTTGTTCTGAAATGCAGTACTCTGGACCTCCAGTGTACAAACCAACCGGTGTGTGCGTTATTGGGTGTGCCCATCTTTGGAACACTGTCCTGGGTTTAGCATAGCAGCCCTCTGGGGCCCCGGAGGGCCCCAAGTGGGATAAGACTGGGGTGCTGAGTGTGTATCGGCATTTGGAGCTCATCGTCTCTTTCAGCCTCTCCCAGTGTGTTGCAGGGTGTTAGCTGCTACACTACCAGGACATGCATTATAATATACATATGCTACCAAAGTTATAATTTGTTGATTTGAAATGGGACCCTATGCGTCTCAGGACATAACTAAAAAATGTGTCATTCTGTATAAAATGTTAGATTCCCAAAGAATGTGAAGGTTCACTTTTATACAGTACCTCTATGTCAGTGAATACTTTAGCTGCAACTGAGACAACCATGGATAAGTGGACCTTCTGAACACCCCGTTGTGTTCTGACCTACAGGGGAGCTGTTTGCCCAGGCACCAATAGATGAGTTCCCTGGCATCGCTGTGGAAACAGTCAGTGACTCCAGTCGTTACTTTGTGCTGCGTATCCAGGATGATAGCGGTGAGTGTAACAAACACTAGTAATGCATTAAGATTGCCATGATAGAGACACTTTAATTGTTTTTACTGAATGAGCCAAAGGTCTACTCTAGCTAAGTGATTTTCCTTGTGTAAGGCCAAGCTATACTATTGTTACAACGTGACTTAATAACCTGTGGTCCTTAAACTCTGTTTTAGGTCGCAGTGCCTTCATTGGCATTGGGTTTGGAGACAGAGGCGACTCCTTTGACTTCAATGTTGCACTGCAGGACCACTTTAAGTATGTATTAGCTTACCCACAGTATGACGGATAAGGGGTAACCGTTATAGTAGTTAATGCCATGAGCACAGTTTTCATTCTTCTGTTCTTTCCTTTTCCAAGGTGGGTGAAACAAGACATTGAAATGAGTAAGCAGCTTCCTGATTCCAGTCCTAAACTAGACCTGGGATTCAAGGAGGGCCAGACCATCACTCTTAATATTGGGGTAGCCTTCACCAATCATTCTATTAGTGTATTTTTTTAAATATGGCTAAGCAGTTTTAGGCAGCGTTCACACATTCACATGCACGTACTTGTACATTATGTAGGGCACATGTACTGTATCTCTCTTCTGTGTTTTAATTCTCTATAACGTTTTCAGCAATCTAAGAGGAGGGACAAGTCCCGCCCACAGGGTCCAGGTGGGCTTGGCCTACTCCCCCCGCCTCCCGGGGGCAAACTTGCCCCACCCCCCTCAGCAAGATCCTCCAATCATAACACACAGCCCACTCCAGGGGCAGGTGACACAGGTTGGCCTTATCTTATCTTGTTTTATTGCTAATGACCAATTTGGCCGTAATTATAGTATTATTATTATTTCAGATTCAACATTCTGGTTTTTATTTTATTTGTTTCGTTTCGTTTTGTCAGGTTTCTTGCTAGACTTGGACTCCAGTAACTCCAACTCAGTAGCTCCAGCCATCCCTACAGCCAGCTCTGACATATGGGGGGATTTTGACTCTGTATCCCAACAGTGAGGGGAGATTATTTCTTATCCGCTCCCCTCTTTCCCACTGTGTAAAGTCTCACAGCAATCTGTCGTATTTCCTCCTCTCTCTCCCCACACGACAGATCAACTCCACCGCTGCCGTCTGTCAGTTCTGACTCCCTTAACGCAGTTCTGTCTCAACATAACCAAGAGCCAGACCTTCCACTCCAACACCATGCCTGACCCGAACCGTATTCAGCAAAGGTCATCTCCATCACTCTCTTTCCATTCGCATCCATCACCCTTCCTCCCTTCCTACTCTAGCAGAGTTCCTTCTTACTAAGAGATAACAACAAAGCAAAGGTAATCATAGAGATAATATGATGGCTAATCAAGGATAAGAATGCATTTCACATTATTTATATCTAACAAATGCAGTTTATGTACAGGGAATATTTACGTGTACATATTGGCAAGCTCAAGTTGTTGTAATTATAGTCAATGCTGTTTCTTTCTCTTAAGTCCCCTACAGGGGTGTAATTATATGCACTGACTGAAAGTCTAGTCTGTCTAGTTGGCAGTGGGAGGTAGTGCCACCTTATGACTCCAGTGTAAGTTTTAAGGCAATAATCAACCCTAGTTAGTGTGCGAGCTCTCTGGCACACCCTACAGGCACATCCTGGCATTGAATAAGGAGATTTGTCACCTGGCCGTTCAGCTGTTCAAGATGTATGTCACTGAGGATTGATTCTGGGGACTAGGCTCCACTACTTTATTTATACTGGGTGCTGCTGTAAATCAACAGGGAGGTAGGAATGTTGCATGTGACATTGTTAGGATCACTGAGATAAAAGGGATGAGCTTTTATCTTAGCCTCTGGAGGAGGGGAGTCCATGTTTGTTCCATGTTATGTCATCTCAACTCAATGTGGCTCTGGTAAAAGAGACCGGGTCAGTCATCCAGGTCACGACCTCTCTCCTGTTCAATGAATAGGCCTAAGGTTTGACACTGCCCTTCTATTTTGGGCATCATTTACCTCTCCCCGAGCATAAGGGGAGCAGACCTTGAGAGAAAGCTATTTTACTGAGAGTGCTATACTCTGTGAGCTATTTATTTGTGAACTTCAAATCCATGTTAAGATTTTACCTTATGTATTATGTTGCTAACTATGCCGGTCCCTGTTAGATTCAGTGTTTTGTTGTGCTATTGAAATGGAGAAGCACATAAAAGTGTGACATTTAACATTATTTACTGATGTACTGTATGTTGACTGAATCACACTATAGGCGTGTGAGGGTGGGCTATAAATGTGTGTTAATGTTTATTGTTTAAATACTGTGCCCTTAATTATGCATTCCTCCCAAATGGTATCTGTTAATTACACTGTATAGCTGTATGTAAATGTCTATGTATATTGAAATGCAACAAAGATATAAACACTATCACCAACGACCAGCTTTCATTGCCTTGTTGAGTTATTAGAATGGTGGTGGCTGGTGAAAACACTCAATGAACCACTCAACGCATGCAGAAATTAATAGCATTTAATTGGCCAAAGCGCACAAAACTTTGGAAGAGAATTTGTCTTCATGAATAAGTGCATTACAGAACACAATAGCTTCTATTTATAAAAAAAAAAAGAAAAGCTGTTTACAGTAAAATGATTCATCAATGTTGCTAAAGGCCTATCACTACAGCACATCACTACACTATCACTACACTACAGATTGTAAACTATGGAGGACATGAACTGTGTCCAACAACGCACATGCCTTCAGTGTCCACAGACAATTAGAGAAAAGAATGAACTAATAGGAGTTAAAGATATGACTCAGATGTATTTGTGTGTGTGTGCGCGTCCAAGAGGCATCACCAGGTGTTGAGTGGTGGATTTATGGTGTTATGGCCTGTTTTTATGATGACGTCCCTGGCTTATGTCTCTAAGGGGACCCCATGCTCACAGGTGGCCACACCGCCATCTTGGACCCATCAGGCCTTGTTTGCCCAGGTTTTGGGGTTGCTACGGCGATTGCGACAGCGTTTGTTATTCGTTGACCTCTGAAGGCGCTTGGGCCATCCGGACAACTCTCTGCAGTGTTCAGCTAGTACGGAACGCAAAACAGGTACATATTAAAACATTTCTTGCACTTAAATGAGTAGTGTGCATTATCAGGCCAAGACAGAGCTATGCAAAAGTAGTAACAAGTGGAACTAATGGAGCTTCTTCCAGTCGCGTGTTTTCAGTTTCATTCAAAGCCTATGGTGGTACACCTGAAATTGGTTAATCTTAATCATGGGTTTTCATGGTGATTGGAGGTCAAATCCTATTACTACTCGGGTATTATGCATGTATACACTACATGCAACACATATGATGGATACATTTGACACTAGAATGTCATACAGACAAAAATACCCTTCAAATTGCATAAATGTATGTCTGACCTTTCAAGTACTCTTCGTGGTCACATACTGTCCTCATGCAGATCTCATTGTTGATCACATAGACCCGAGGCAGGCTGGGAGACAAACAGAGCATGAACTGACAGAGAAGTGACATATTTAGGTTTATTCTTATTTAGGTTAATATTTTTTTTGGTGGGTACCTCTGCTTTTATTGTGTTATCTATTTACTTTGTTTTATCTTTTGTGCAGCACTTTGGAAACCTTGTGTTTGTTAAAATCGTGCTATATAAATAAGTGGATTGGATTGGATTGGATTATTCTGAAAGGTTTTCACCAGAGATGTGACTAACAAGTCTCAAGACAGGTACTGAGTCTAACCATCAAGTCAGAATAAATACTACTAATTTATTACATTTATTAAAACATATATTGAACCTTCTATTTTATTTTGTTTTTATTTTATAAAATAAAACTACTACCTTTATTAATTTAATAAATACAACTGTGACTTTAGTCAGGACTTGTGACTCCACACCTCTGGTCTTCGTCCCCAGAAAGCTATATCCAATGTGTGTCTAAGACTGTGATGCTCACTTAGTTATATCCAGTGTTTCTGTTACATTTCACCTGTAGAGGCAGAGAGCGCCAATACATCTTTTGATTGGCCGTTGAACTGAGTACATGCGAGTGCATGGGTACATCTCCTCCCTACAGTCTGCAGAGATGGGGAGAGAGGGGGGGGTAACACACAATGATGAACTAGATTCACTCACAATTCAAACCACATGCAGCACATCACAACTTGGAAATGGAAATTTGCCTAGAGAGCACATGTCACTTCTAGACTTCTAGACACTTCAAGACTTTAGACTAAATATCCCTCCCCAATCTTCACAGTCACTCACTGGACGGCAAGTTGGTTTCAGGTGCCCCGAGAGACTCTAGAGGAAAGGAAACAAAATAAAAAAAATCAGTCAGGGGGGAAAACGCTCCACTGATCCACAGCAGTGACTCATGGACTGACAGATGCAACATACAGGGTAGTATGTGTCTTGATCTAAAGTGTGACTTGTGAGAAAGACGCCTTTACCAGTCTGCTGGGCTTGGCCTACAGCTGTGAGGGCTGTGGAGCAGAAACCACATGAGGGGAGTGTTTCACAGCGTAAAAACAAACACACGGCGACTCAAACGTAATTAAACAGAATGATTTGTGTGTTCTGTTTGGCGCGGTTACCATGGAGACCGCAGAGGAGCAGGACCATTGGAAGGCTGCCCATTCCTCGTCTTGTAAGAGGCAAAACTTTACGAGCTGAAGGAAAGCACAGAGGAAACTGAGGAACTGTTCAATATCCTCCCTTCAGTTGTATATATATATATATCCACTGTGGAGTCCCCGTGGACTCTTGCATTGCAATGTTGGGTGACACTACCCAATGTCACTAACATTAAGTTACTAACGTGTTTGGCTATGATCAAGTGTTAGGCTATGAGCCAATGTAAGAATAACATATAACATGATAGTAAATGTTTCAATTTTGCTTCCTTTGGTTTGATTTTAGAATTGTGTTACACAAGGGTCTTACATACAGTGTAAAATGTGCAATGTGTGTTTCTTCTCCTCTTTCTTTCTTTGTTCTTTCCCTCTCTCCCTCTCTCTCTCTCTCTCTCTCTCTCTCTCTCTCTCTCTCTCTCTCCACCCCAGAGCCTCCCACCCTGCATCATTCCTTTCGTGATGTGTCAATGTTACTCGGAGTCCAAGACATGAGTTCTCTCTAAAGAATGTGTTTTTTGGTCCTATTTGAGCGCCCCTCAACCCCTCCCTCTTTATAGTCACACATTCTTTTCCAGCTTTCTTTTCACAGAGCATATTATTGCTTTCCCAGCAAACAACCGTCGTGTCATAACTGACGTTATGACATGACGGTCCCAGAGTAATACATTTTTACTGATACATTTTCAACCATGGATGGCCTCGAGTTGGCCGGGTCCATGCATGTTTTGTAAGATTGCCATGTGTTTATTTCTTGCATTTGTTGCTCTGCATACAATTTCTGGTTCATATTGATTCTTAACAAAAAAAAACTAGCAAGAATGCATTATATATGTATTTTATTTAATCTATATATCTAGTCATTCAGCCAAGCAATCATGTTCAGATAAGCAACTCTGTTCATTTGCATTTGCATGCATTTCATTGATGACTAATTTACACACATATATATATATATATATATATATATATATATATATATATATATATATGTGTGTGTGAGTATATTTCCCGCGTGGATCCATATATTTGTTACAAAGTGTACCTGAATTATCTTAATATAAAAGAAGCATTATTTTTTTTGTACTCACAACTTTTGCTGTCGTCCGAAAACCTCTTTTTTATGAATGTTTTGTCTTTTCCTCTTTCCCCTCCTTTCTTCTCCTTCTCCTTCCCTCCCCCCTACTCCTCCTCCTGACCTGTCCTCCTTTCCATCGTACTTTTCTTGCTTTCCCCTTCTTCCTCTCTCAGCCTGGTAAGATGTAAGGGAACAGCAACAACCTGTTCTCTCTCATGTTAACAGTTTGTTTGTGTCCTTTGCTTCCCAGATTTCCTTTAGATCAGCCATTAGGCTACTCTAGTGAGTCATCTAAACTAATATGACCTAAGTTAATTCTGCTTTACATACAGTGTATATAGATATATGCATACATAAATTCTCTATGAACCATGCTCCTAACTGATTAAAATATATTATTTAAATTAATTTTAATATTGAGATATACAATGGCTTCTGCCCTAAAGGCCTAAAGTTTGTCGTAATACTTTATCTTAACCAGCAGGTGGTGTAGTGCATACACGGAAATTTCAATCAACGCAGTCCTACTGCAAGGGTAATAGTGTAAAAAAAAAAAACGGACTTGAAAGAAATACATATTAAAGATAAACCGTATGAACCTAATCTGGAATTGTAAAACGTATGATTTCATATTTCAGAACTCAGGTGAGTAAAATTAGATTAAAACGTTTCAATTTAAAACGCAGTGCAGAGTATAGCTGGGCTTTAAAAAAATCTGCAATCCACAATTAGTAAAGGATTCTTTAGTAAAGGATTTCTCCAGTCTCTCAGAATAGCCCAAACAAGTAGGCCTATAGCACGTATGGAACACCAACGATCTCTCTAAAGATGAAAGTGTTTCATTTTGGTCTCATTGTGTTGAAAAGTAGGTCTTCATTGGGACCATTATAGCTGCGCGGGGACAGAAACCTGAAGCGCTGCAAGCTTCCATGGACTTGAACATACATATTACCATGACCACACATACCCGCGGAGTCACCGACAGGAAAACTCTTACTGGCTCCGCGCACTACAGGCGTTCTACTCATTTCAAGAGGGGGACAATCGACTCAACTCATTGACATGTCTGGGGTAGGCTACAGAAATCCTGGGGTGAGGGCTTATGGAGCCGCCCTAACTAGAGCGGCGGGCGCTGCCGACGACAGCTTGACAGATGTAGGCAGGAGAAGTAAGTAAAAGGAGAAGTAGGAACCCTGTGTACAACGCAGCTCTGCTGGCACAGAAGGTATAGGAAAAGTATTAGGTAGATGAGAGGGAGAATTGGAGCCAGGCCAGAGAGCAAGGCAGCATGGGTAGGAGAGACATGCCAGATAGTAAACACATGATAATATCAAGACTTGTTTATTAGTCGAAAAGAATTGCTCCCTCTGCCATGCACCTGCCATCCCAGCGCTGCCTCTCATCACACGACCTCCTCTTCACTACACCCTCTCCTCCTGCTCTCCTGCTCTCCTGCTTTCGTTTTCTGTTGTTTAAGCAGGTTTTCTGTATTTCACAAGCATTGAAGTCATACATAATTGGCTGGCACTGAGCAGGTCTACATGTTGAAGTTATAGCAGTTGCAACTGGCAGTTTTCCACTGACACCCGATGCTGGCATGCACGACTCACTTCCATTCAACACACACTTCACTCAGTGATTCTTTACAAAGTGAATATTACGGACATTAATTGCATACCCTCCTCTAGAAACTCCCTGTGAGTAAAAGAGTTACAATTTGTGGCTCGTGAGATGTTTCCTGCTGTAGCAGTTAAAGTAGCTGAACCCTAATGAGCATGGAGGTTAGCATATCGTCCGTAAACTGACCTAGGGGAGGGATCAGTCCACGATGACCCCAATAGTTTGCTTAGCCGTGAGAGATTCATTTCTGCCGTTAGGATATTTGAGTTGATATTGGAGCGCTCAAGTCATTTATCCATCTCTTTTTCCAGCAATATGTCTTCGAGCCCATTCATTCAGTTTATCTTGTTTCCCATCTGTCTTTAATATATTACATTTGACGTCTTTTACCAGCTGTCTGGTTCTCAGTGTTAAAAGAGAAACATCACTCGTTTAAAGAGGTTGTGGGTGTTTTTCTAAATAATCCACAACAGAATATACAGAACAGTGTGCCAGAGACAAAAGCCATCCTAAATCAGGCTAGCCGGTATCCCAAAACTCCACATCAGTTGTTGTTTGGGCTTTCTCAGTTTGGGCTTCCTCTATAATAGCCGTCCTTGTTGTTTTCCGGGTGCTATCATCCCTGCGATCTGTGCTCAATGGACCGCCAACAGATTTGCACCTCAGCCACCAACTTTGTGTTGGCGCTGCATTGTTTCAGTACACCGCAGCATGTGTTTCAATTTGTCAGGAGCTGTCCCACCATCAACCTGCCACCCAACTGTCAAATAAGCCCTGTTCCCCTGCTTCCTGGAAAAGAACACAGCCTAAACAGCCATTACTAATGGGGGGGGGGGGAAGCACAGCACAGCCATCCCCTGAAGGAGGTAAGAGGTGTTAAGTGAAAGCGGTCTAATGTACACATGCCGTGTGGCACGGCCACATGCACAAAGACCACTAGAGAAGACCGGCTGTTTCTGGCGGTTGTAAGGAGTGAGCTGAGCAGACAGACGCCCCCGGCAGGGGGAGAGGGAGAGAGGTCAGAGGTCGGCGTGCTTACAAAGTAGACGTGACAGGGTCGCCCAGGGGAGATGGATGGCAAAACATAGGACGAAACAGAGACATGATGTTTCAGCAAGAGGGGGACATTTAGATAGGAGAGGGTGGGTTAAAGTCAAGCTGGGTCACGGTGTTCCACCACATCGCGCTGTATAGGCAGCTTGACGTTTGCGCCTTGGAGGGGTAGAGAGGTAAGGCTGCACGGTACAGATAGTCGGCAGAGAGGTGATGATGTGCGCTGTGCTTAAATAGATGGGCCTGGGGTCTATTTATAAAGCCATCTGGAGTGGCTCTCAGGAGGGGTTAGCACAGGCCCAACACACATACACACACCTACACTGCCTATTAGCAGCGTGCTACCGACAGGGCTGCAGTCCAATTTAAAACGCAATGCAAAGTCTTTTTATGTTGCCAAATAAAATTGTAATTAAAATGAATATTAAACTTGCCTCTAGTGCATAGCTAGAGTGTTAGATTAGATGATTGGCTACTCTATTTTAATCCTGGATACAAGTCTATTGCTTTGACACAGTTGGCAATTAGATAACTCAGCAGTGGAAGATAATTAAGTAACAAGACAAGTAGTCAAGCAGACAAGGCATTCAAAGAGAAGAAAGCATACAAAGATAAGAGAAGCCTTTTCTTTGTATGCTCTCCTATTGCTAATGGTCATTATTTAGTAGCTACTTGACTTTACTTTGACAGATACAGTATGTGGCAGTTGTCCTCACTGTGCAGAGGACAGCCTGTTGCAAGAGGCTTTCACCAGAGATTGCTTGGCGGTCAACATAATCAACATTAATTAAAAGGCTACTGTAGTGAGTGTCTTTTCACCGTGTCTACCGAACGGAGAGTATGCGGTTGGCGTCAGAGCTGCCTGGAACACAACAGAGTATCTCTATCAGGCTGTTTTGATAATCCTATTTTAGATGTGTCCCTTCTGTTCTTCAGCACCTGTTATTTTATCTATCAAGTCAACACGCTCCTCCATGACCGCTGGCCAGCAACTCACCTTTCAAGCGAGCACCATATGTTCTCTATATGTTTGCAATAATGGGAGTTTCACAGGGACAGCGGCTCCGAAAGAGTGCAAATTTCGGAATTAATTTTTGTCAGCTAATTTTATGTCGTTAACAACAAACAAACCAAAAATGCATAATAAACTGCACTGAGACAAATGCCAGTCTTTTAAACTGCAGCACCACATTTAGTTCCCTATTTTCTGCCACTGGTGGCATTGATTTCCTAATCACAGAACAAGCTGTTTGCATAGGATATCAAGTAGAGGGGGTGGCAGGGGCAATCTAAGGCAATGTGTAGTGGTAATCCACATATATAATAGTTTAAGTACAAAGGTCTTTATTCAAATTGTACAACACTGGCACAACAGAATTATCAGATATAGGCCTACTATAGGATTCTTCTCAGTTCAAACACCATGCCTTTCTTGTACTGTATAAAAACTTTCTTTAAACACACATTTGTACAAACACACAGACACACACACACATGCACATGTTCACACAATTAAATACACCTTGTGAAGTATTACACTGGAGATATTTACAAGGGAAAATACAGCACCATAGAGTACAATTTTATAGTAACAAAAATACATTGCAATACTAATTGCTTTCTTTGGAAAAAAAAAATCTTCCTGACTGGTTACATTAAACAACACTTATCTCTCCCCTCTACCCTCTCTCACCCTCTCGCCCTCCACCCCTCCCCCCTCCCTTATTTTTCTGGCCTCCTTTTCCGCCTCTTCTTCTTTCCTCTTCTCCTGCTCCTCCGTCTCTGTCAGCCAGGGCCCTCCCAGGTAACTGAGGATCTCCTCGGGGCTCCCGCGCTGCCGGGGCCGCGGGTTCAGCAGCTCCTTGAACAGAGTCATCGCTAGCGGGCTCAGGCCCTCGAACTGCGAGGGAAGACGGTTGCCCCCCAGGTCCCTGTCCGTCCCGTCCTCCCCTCCCGACTTCACTCTGCTTAGGCTCTCCTCCTCCTCCTCACGGTCGAACCACCGCTCGTACCTGCGGTAGCCAGGGTCGTCGCGCGTCGTCTCCTCCCAGGGGAAGCAGCCGGTCAGCAGGCAGTAAACCAGGATGCCAAGAGCCCAGCTGTCAATGCTGGGCTCCACTGATATCCACAAGTCCTCCACTTCCTCCTCCTCCTCGCCGCCCTGCCTCCTCTTCCTGTCGATCTCCTTGGCCGGCTCCACCTCGGGGGTGCAGAACGGCGAGTCGTACCAGACGGCGCGCACGCTGGAGCCGATGGGGCGGGCCAGGCCGAAGTCGCCCAGCTTCACCCAGCGGCAGGAGCTGTCGCACAGGAAGATGTTCTCGGGCTTGATGTCGCGGTGGACGAAGCCCAGGGAGTGGAGGTGGGTCACGGCGCCACTCAGCTGTGACATCACCCTCTGGACACACTCCTCGTTCACCCCCACCTGCACAGAACCAGACAGGGAGACAGGATGTCTTGAACCTAGCCCACCATTGAAAGTTCTGAAGGTACCAGTAAAGGTGCCAGTAAAGGTACATACCATTTATACAAGGGTATAGAGATGAAAATGAGAAGTTTGGAGGTTGTACATCTTTATCATTATTGCTTCTAAGATAAGGCCAGTTATCTTTTAACTGCTGGTCTATTCTTGTCTATTCTGTTCTATTGTATTCTATGTGAGCAGGGGGACGTTTTTTAAACCCTTGCTCTGTAGCACGTTGTAGGCCCCCCTCAGCCAGTGGGAGCAGGCTGGCTGTCTTATCGTTGCTGTAAAAGGTTACTGGCAGAGGACTGGAGCTGCATGCCTCCAGCTGCGTGCCTCATGCGTGCCTGAACCTTTTGCTGACCGAAGCGAGAGTCTCAACAGGACAGGGTCCTGTTGAGGGGTAATGCATTACAAAGTAACGCATTACTGTAATCACATTACATTTGTCGGTAACCCAGTAATGTAACGCTTATATATTGTTCTTAGTGTGAACATAGCCTACAAAAACAATATGTTTCTCCTACAAGTATCTATCTAGCCAGCACCAGTTGTGTTTTATACCAGTGGTTCTCAACTGGTCTAACCTCAGTCCTTGGACATTAAGGCACAACCCAAAAATAATTTCATTTCCGAACCATTATGTGTTCCAGAAACCGTTTGTGCAGTAATCCACAATGTCTATGTGCACTGTTCAAAACACCTACGCACCTTTCAAAATAAAAGCTCACCATCGGAAGTTCGGTAAAGAGCCGAAGCACACGTTCGTGACCCACTCCACACCAGTTGAGAAACACTGTTTTATACTGTATGTCATACAGTAGAACTCCATTGTAGGTGACATTGTCGTTTTGGTCATTTTATAGACAAATAAAAATGTATAGGCAGACTATATAGGCAAATAAATATAAAACTAAACCAATTCTGTCCATTAAAACAAAACAAAACACAGGTGAATGCAAGCTTTTATCATGCTCCAACTACATTATTCATCATGTACAATACATATAGCAAGCAAGGTTACCTGAAGCACTGTATTAAGGGTTCTAGCTCCTAAAAGATGGATATGTATTTGACATCACACACACTGACCTCTGACACAATGACACTGTAGAGGTCACCATACAGTCCAGCCTGCTGGGCAAAGACGTAGTAGGAGGGCGTCGAAAAAAAGATGCCCAGGGCCCGTGTCAATGAAGGGTGGGTGCAGAAAGAGAGGGAGAGATTGTATTCCCGCAGGAAAGAGATGAGGGTGGTAGACTGGCGAGGAAAGAACTTCAGAGCCATGGCGGTGCCTGGGCACATGAGGGTAGAGGAGATTCAATTAGCGCTGATAGGACTTTGGCAAAAAATAACTGCGTTAAATGTGAGAATGTAAGTGTTAGCGCCACAGTAAACAAATACAACTTCCCATTGGGATGATTACATTACTGAAGTTGTGCCTGAAACCACAGATGCAGCAACCCAATCCCAGAGACTTCACTTCAGCAGCAATAGTGCAAAAGGTTATACAGCTTTACTGCAGCCCTGACCCTGCACAACACATGCAGTTACTTTATGACAGAAACCTGAGCCATATAAGTGGACGGACTCCTTTTTTCACCATTATGGGTTCTGCAGTCCTAATTAAATAGGAACAGCATCAGATTATATGCTATGAATTATACTATGAAGTTCACATGTTAAAAATTGACTAAACTGAGAAAAAATAAATATTGCCAACTGTCATGGCCACTGAGCATTGGTCTTGCACCAACCTCTCTTTTTGTGGACAGCGAGCATGACCTTGCCGTACGAGCCCTCTCCCAGGAGCTTGACCACCTTAAAGTGGTCGGACGTCTTTAGACTGGTCATGGATTGAGCCGACAGGAAACATAGTTCATCAAGGTCCTGAGCAGAAGCAGCCTTTGTGAATACACACACACAAACAAACACACAACGTCAGTGTTTAGAGTGTTACGTCTGAAGATTATGATTAACACAGAAGAGCTGATAAAATAACATGACTGGCATGTGTGCCGATGATGATGAAAGATGAATTCACAGAATGAAGTCAGGATCCACCGGTCCGCATACGGAAAATTAATAATCTTTGGCCATGAAAACATAATGTCGGTTTGTTCACGAAAGTGATGCAAAAATCCATTGTCTAAAAAAAAGGCCTTTATTGTGACTAGCTGACTAGTGACACTGTTTGAGTATGTTGTATGGTTGTGTGTTATAATGTTGAACATGACATTTCACCATGTCCTATGGGCAGCCAGAACAGGTGGTTCTGTTTGAATTCTCTGTCTATGTCTATTCATGATGGCTGTCTTTGAACTATATCCTCTAACAAATACCCCAGCACACTAAAGAAGGTGTGAACATGGTTACTACACATAGCTTCACACAAAAGCTGAAGTTATCATATGGCAGTATATATTTTTTTCCATGTTTACTTGTGTAAGAGAGGTTTATTTTGATTGAATTACATGTAGGTTAATGAGAAAAGCTTTCACTTGCAGGCCTACATGTACATAGCATGTGAATACATTTAAAAAAAATATTTTCCATATACAATATGACTGTTAAAACTTTTGTATAACTATTGTCATAAAGTGAATTGACTCAAACAATTACATTTGTTTATATTAACCTGAAATGCTATGCGTGTTACAATTATAATATATTTTAATAATTATATCAATTATTTTAATTTGATAATGGCCATGTTAAAGCTAATGCATAACAAAGTGACTAAAAGCTTCCTGTATGTATTGGTATATAGGTGAAATTAACATTTCTTTTCACAAATTTCATAGTATTCTGATTTGGATTTGCACTAATTGATTACAAAATGTGTAATAATACTTTATTAATACAGGGTATAAATCTAACCCGGTGTTGTGTTTTGGGCTGTTCATGCAATATATTATTTGAATGTAACACATTTGTCAGTAATTGTTACTGTCTGGTTATAACATGGTGCAGCTGGTGCATGTCACACATTTACTTCATCTAGAGCATCTTGGCATTAGTCATGTTCTTGTCCCTGAAGTGATTATTAAATGATCCTTTGGCCTCAGCACTGGATGGAAGTGGTAAGGGGTTCAAGAACTGGCCTCTGTGATCATAATTAATGCTTTGTGGAAGCCAACACTATTAACAAATTTGAATGCAATTAAACCTGGTAAACATTACAAGCCTCTGCAAAACCCTCTGCATAGCGGTAACTGTTATCAAGTGTGTGTTAGAATGTGTGTTATTATTTAATTGTAACCAATACAATTTTTAATTTGTCTTAAAAACGTAGCTGTCGTGTTGCGACAAGAGCATGGCCAGATCTTTATAATGTTTAATTTAATTTCATATTGCGTTATTTGGATGTAGTTTTACATATAGTACATTACTCTTTCACACCACCACTTAAATTTAAACTCAGTAGGTGGGTGTATGAAAAATCAATTTATCTTTTGCTACATTCTTTACTTTCCCCACCTTAAACAACTCCAGTTCTAATGCCAGTTCTAATGGAGTATTAACCTAACAAGCATGACTTGCATTTTACAGTAGGTTAATATGTTATATTAACCTACTGTTAACCTACTGGTTAATATAATATATGCATGTATGAATGCATGCTAGCATTATGCATAAGTATGAAGTTTAAGTGTCATGGTTTAAGAAATAATCAACTGAAATTCATACTTACTGTCATTTTAGAAGTAGGTCAGTCTTTATTCAGTTCGGTTGTTAGCATCTAAAAAAAGACTTGAGAAACTCCTGGCAGCCTGCAAAAGATGCAGTTCACAACTACTGTTTGTGACTGTTGATCTGTTGTATCTATTTTGCTACGGTTAAGATTTAACGGTAGTAGAGACCACTGTTTCTGTACTGTGGCTCCATGCAGTGAAACAGTGGCTTTATAGTGGATACTGAGATGAGCTCTACCTTCCTCTGAGACCTGTATAGTCACTACCTCTCCCAAGGAGACCCCCGCCTCAATATTTTACCCTCAGTCCTTTCCTACTCTTGTGCCAACACACTCTTCCCTCTCTGCTGGCAAGTATGCATGTACCAGCTGTAAGTTATTTCAAACCTTTCCAGCGGTCTCCCCTGTGCGCTCCTCTCCCTCCCACTCTGCTGTTGTTAGAATGTCCCAAAGGATCTGTTAGCCTGTCTGTCAATATTAACCTAACCTGTTCCTCCCGGTTCCCGCCTGCCATCTCCTCACCCATCACTCAACTAGTGTGCTCCCTAACCGCCCCCCATTCACACCCGCCCCTCCCTATCCCCTCTCTTGCCGTTGCCTCCATCTCTCTCACCCTCTTGCTCAGTCAGTGAATTCCCTCCACCGCGTGAAATGCCTCCAGCAGGCACGCTGAACCGAGATTCTTGGAATAAACTAACAAGCTGTTTCCAAATCACAGCCTCTTATGAAGATTACATGCCAATTTTGACTATTTTTATTGGCTCTCATCTCTGTCCTCCTGCTTATCTAGTTGGAAAGTGAAACACTGATTTCTTGTAAAGGGCGGGGGCGAAGCGGGGTTGGGGGATTAGAGAAAAGTGCCAGTCTCTCAGGAGGAGCGGGAAGGGCATGCATGTTTCAAACCAAAACAATAGTGTTTTTGTAACACTGAATAGTTCAACCACAAGGGAAATTCTATACACAAATCAAGAAGAGTATACCTTTAATTTAGAGTAGAAGATTTTAATGCCTTGTCGTGTTTGCCGTGCCTCCCATATCTTATTTCATTTTGAAACATATTATTCCCT
This sequence comes from Percopsis transmontana, assembly GCA_025447815.1. NCBI lineage: Eukaryota > Metazoa > Chordata > Actinopteri > Percopsiformes > Percopsidae > Percopsis > Percopsis transmontana. The sequence continues at coordinate 27,470 of JAOEHI010026158.1, forward strand.
ATCATCACTTGAGTGACAAAGCTAACAGCTGTAACCTTGCCATAGCAAATAGCTTCATTCTTTGCTGTGTTGTTTACATGCCACTACTTAACACCAACAGTTTTTTTGTTGTATCCCAGGCCTTTGACACCCTCCTCCTCTTTCTGTCTACTCATATAGATTCCCCCTCATACTACATACTATAGTACTATTATGGCCACAGGCTCCCTGCCTTGTTATGTAACATACACACTGGCTGCTATAACAACCGACAGGCCACACGCTCAGGTTACCACTGCTGTTATAGCTCAGTGGGCTATGGTCACTATCTACTTCTATGTTTGTATGGACACCGTGGGGCCCCCGAGCCCCTGCTGTGACAACCTACTCTCAACACGGCTGCTGATTTGTCACAAAGACAAACATACGGTATATCTATACAGCCATGGAAATAATTAAGAGACCACTGCCCATTTAAAAAAAAAAAAATCTATATACAATTACATTTATATTTAATAATTTATATACATAGTTATATTTTTTTAATTATTTAATATATACTTTTTTTAATGTTTGATATTTATATTTATATTTTTATATTTACAAGAATAAGCAGTGGTCTCTTAATTTTTTCCATGGCTGTATATATACAGTATATCCACAATTAATCCAAGACTAGATTCCTTCAAAGCCCGCTCCAATGGTTAATCCTTAAATCCAGTATATTACTTAGCAGTTTCACATCGAAAACTGACTTAAAGTTTGCCTAATTTTCAAAAAACATTTGTTGAAATAAGGTTAGGAATATATATATATATATATATATATATATATATACACACAGTGTATATATACTTATGCCTGTATAAAGTAATAATACACACACACACACACAAATTCACAGATGCATGTAAGCCTACATATTCACCCCTCTGGAGTTCATCTAGAGATTTACAATACAATTTCAAGCAAAAATACACACACACACACACCTGCTGAACCTGATGCAAGGTTGCATGGAGTTGTTGACAGTTAGCAAGTAGTAACATAACATACTATTCTACAATACTGTATGATCATTTTGATCACCCATCATGTTTTATATGAATCCCACACAGTAACTCATCCATCACTCAGATATTTGTGCTGGTGACAGACAAGACAGAAATTGTTATTCTATTTGATTCCCATAAAGTCATCACTATATACTGAGGCTTACAATAATGATTACAGGCACATTAAACACAATGCCCCACGTGAACATTAGTGTGATCAAAACTGGTTTTAAAACATATAGTTAGAGTAGTAACTTTTCAACATCTATTTTGAGCAACTATAATGTGCGAGAAGTTTATGATACATATTAACAGTTACAGTTAACATTACTGTAATGGTCAGTGGCACTCAAACTTAATCGGAGACAGATACAGTACATAAAAGCAAGCTCCAATGGTTAATCCTTAAACCCATTATATTACTTAGCAGTTTCACACCAGAAACTGCTTGAAGTTAGCCTTATTTTCAAAAGACAATTGTTGAAATAGGGTTGGGAAAGACAGGAAAGGTTAGTCCTAACAGCTTTCATTGGTTTTGCATCATAGTTTTTAAAAACATTCATGCTCTTACAGGTCACCAATGCTATTAACTGCAAGCAGTATTATTATATTATTATCAAATTTAAAGCAACTATTTCATATGTTTACAAGGATTTTATATCAAGTCGTATCACATAGGTTATATGATTCTGTTTTGTTATGGTAGTTTTTAGTACATCAGCAAAGCAAACATCTACTGATTTCTTCATAAATGTTTACAATAGGGATACGTTTGAATAATAATAGGGCATTTCCTCATAAAAGCACATGGGTTAATAAAGTGTACCACACAAGCACGCCAGCTGTTACAATGTTACGCGGATCAATATTATTATATTATTTATAGAGATGGCCAGAGGGCCTATCCGTGTTCTGCTTTCAGAGGAAGATCAAGGTTGCCTCTTTGTGGAGAGTTGATGTTACACCACTGTTGAAATGGTTTATTGGATCATCAAATGACTTTCAAATTATATAAAAATTCACATAAACGAAAAATATATATTTTTTAAATCTAGTGAGTGTTTTATCCAGAACGCAATACAACTATAGGAGATGAATGTGGTCACGGTGGCAAAATCGGAGGCACCAATGGTTTGGTGGCAATATTTGCGAACCAATCAGAAACGATAAAATAGTCAGGTGACCTGTTCTTTCTGCCAAACTTTACCTTAGTAACTAGTCTCGGGGTCAGTTCACAGTGTGTGGTCCCTGTTCCTCTTGTTGGAACTGAAGTTTTTATCAGCTGTGATAGCAATGACAACTCATCCTTTTCGTACAAAAGAGTAGGCTGTTATGACGCTTCCAAATATTTAGTACTTAATACTATTATTTGATTTCAAATTTAAATGGTCCAAATGTACAGTAGGCCTATAGCTCTCTTATATTTCAATGGCTCTCCCAAACAACACCGAGGAACAAGCACTGTAACGGTAGTCTACACAATAATCCATTTATGATCAACGGGGCAATCAGTTCAGAAATATCATATCATGCAAACGTGCAGACGTCCACAAAAACAAAGTTCGTGGTTAATTGTGTTTCATTGAATAAACCACAAAATAGAGAAATAATCGTGATAGGGGGTGCGGTGGTTTCTGTAATTGAGAACGGAACCGGAAATTCGGCCATCTCCTCGTACACTGAAGCTACAACAGGGTCAGTACATATTTGATTTAGATATTTATTATGTTAGGAGCAGTTGTGGGACTCAGTGGTGTGTCTTTTAAAAGTTGAAGTTCCGCTTCATTTTGATGTGGGACATGTCATCGTGACTGTGCCAGTTAATACAGTCTGTTGCCACTTGCAAATGTTAGTAGTAGTTAGCTAGCCCGCTAGTTAGCCAATCTTTCCAGTGGCACCAACACCAACAGTGCGGGACTGATAGGGCTCTCGGTAGCCACTGATTGATCATACAGTTCAAACTGGATTGGTTCTGTTGTTCAAACTGACAGGTAACAGTCACCTTGGTCTATGGTCCATGTTGATTCAGTACTATATAGCATGGGCAGATATATTATTGTGGTATTATGGTTTTAGTTTACCCATACTTAATACTTACCGTTTCGTTCCCAGTTTACATATTGTCCAGATCCAGACCGGATCCAATCAACGGATGTGTGATACTACATTTGTACACGAGATTATATGAGAGTTGCTTGCTAAGCATTTGAAGTCAGTAAGCGTTGCGATAGGCGATATGACAGCTAGCGTCAGTTAGCTAACTAGCAATGTTCCTAGCTAGATTGTGAACCTGCCCTTCCCACACATCTGCTACTGTCTCTACTCAACTCTTGTTAACATTATTGTAGACCGTTACATAATACTTTTTAGACATCTAGACGTATCAAGTCCGTAACGTATCTAAGATTTACATTTTGTTGTCCAGATATTTAGTTTTAAATTGCAACTGTGACAGAAGCAGGGTTGTGTCGCGACTTCAACGTTAGTGTTCCCAAACTGGGTGAGGGTCTCTTCTTTACGGGGTGCATATGTATAAGATGGTAACGTTACTTTGAATATTCGCAGAACTACTCATGTTGTGACCCCAGCATTATTTTTTTCTGATTCAGTCTATATTGTTAATTATATTGTTAACTCCATGTTTTCTGGCTTTTGTGTAAAAGTGTGTATTATGGTTGCTCGACCCTTCCGTTAACTTGATATATCTAGTTATCTTAAGATAGTGCTACGCCCTGTTTCGCTCATGTTTGGCTCATGTTTGTCCCTCTCATCAGTAACTGGAAAATTGTGCAATACAAATTAGTTAAAGCAAGGAAGTGAAATGTACATTTCAGCTCCTTTCAAATGTTTAATAACTTGTTTTGGATAATGTGGCCAAAAATCATTCATACTAATGTCTGGGATCTGTTGTGAATGGGCCTGCCAATATTTTCTGTCACTAATATTGTTCATGCACTTAAAATCTGTAGCCTCAAATGCTAGAATGATTTGGGAGGTTGTGGTTGATAAGTATTTGCATGGGGTTTTAAACCAACTAACAATCAAAAGATGCAGTGGCAAGTCTGACCTTTGGTACAGTGCATTGGAAATCTCTAAACTGACTTTTGGAATGGTTATCTTCTTTTATTAAGATTATGCAACTCTATCTCCTGGTGGTCCTGCTAGTTCAACATGCCTATGTATGTCAAGTTTATTTAGGAGCATACAACAGCTCTCTGTCACTTTTTAAATTGTATTTTGTATAAATAAACAGTCCCATATAGACACAAGTCTAGGGAAGTTTTGTGATTTTTGAGACTTGTAATTATACTTGTATCAGAACAATGGCAGCATGTAATGGCAACAAAAACACACATGCATGCTAAATATGTTATTAAATTCTGAAAACAAAAAAAGGTAACACCCAAATTACAATATTCATTAACATTTACTGTACAGATGTTAAGTTGGTTGTTTCTAAATTCCCTCATTGGATTAACATGGTATGACTGCTTTAAAAAGTCCATGCTATTCTGGGCTCTGAAGATTTATATATTTATTTATTTATTTATTTATTTATTTATTGAAGTATTTATTGTAAAATGGTTGTTTGTTTTCCTAACTTGTGACATAGCTGTAGGCTGCTTTAATCGTGATACTGATAAAGAACTGGCCTTTATTTATTTTTTACAGCTACACTAATGTCAAAAATGCCTCTATAAATTAGGCAGTATGCGGAATTATGAGCAACAATGCTAGACAGTTCCCTGTTGGTTATAGTATAGTAAAGAGATATGTCATGTTAATATCATTCAGTCGCAGAGAAAGCCATTAATTTTGTGAGAAGTAGGTATATGTTGCAGAGCAGTCTAATTTGGTGTCTTTTACAGTAGTTAGTGTTGGGGCCTTGATACAATAAATTCTAGCTTCTATGCTTTAGCGGTGCTTCAATCATGAGGGTATCTGCTACATTTCATGTGATTTCTTTGCTGAGTAATAGCTTTGTCGTTATTGTGTCCAGTGTTGAATAACACCTGGTATAAGATTACTACCATTGTGCATGTGTATCTTAATTACTACTTGTGCCAGTAACACATGTGTTTTCTTTATAATCTCATTCAACAGTGTTTATCCCTCTGGAGCTGTGTTTGTTGGGACCCAATGTCGCCACGGGGAGAAACAGACAGGCTGAGAAAGAGCGCTCCATGAACAGGTGGCACGGGGGAAAGAGAAACCAAAAGATACCAAGAAGACAGACACCCACCCTGTGCCGTTCTTGTGTAACAGGTGTGCATGAGACACTCTGCCTGCGTTGACACCAAGTTTTTAAAGTCCCTATTTGTGATTATCCTTCTCAAGGACTTCTACACCTATGTACCACCTCTGTTGAGTCTTTTCCTACTCTGATTTGAATTCTCTCCCCCCACCCCGAACTTCTATTATCAGAACTATAGTATTTTTATAGTAAGCTATTTATAATGCTATTCATGTTTTTTCACTTCACAGCGGTTACACAATTCGCCCTTTTGCTGTTTGTTTTGTAGCGTATTAACTATTTGTTATAACTCCTCTTTGGCACCTGCTGTTTAGATTGTAGAGGAACTCGACAGCCAGACGGTTGCCATGTCGACCTCATCACTAAGGCGACAAGTGAAGAACATTGTCCACAACTATTCAGAGGCTGAAATCAAGGTTGTGTTCCTCTCCTTAACAGCTTAAGTAGCTTTTCTTGATTGCTTTCTCTCACCGTGGGCCCATGTTGTCGCTGTGGTTCACATATCTCTGTAGCACACATGACACGCTATAGTAGCCTGCTGTCTGGTAGCTGCTTCTAGTAGCTACCTATGTCCTCTGACTATTGAGAAATAAAGGCCTCAGATTATATCTAACGATTATTACATTACATGCACACAATAATAATTGTATTGATGAGCAGGATTATTGACCTTAGTCTAATGCTTTTTAGGTGAGAGAAGCGACATCCAACGACCCATGGGGCCCCAGCAGCTCTCTGATGTCAGAGATTGCAGATCTGACCTACAACGTGGTGGCCTTTTCTGAAATCATGAGCATGGTGTGGAAACGCCTCAATGACCACGGCAAGAACTGGAGACACGTGTACAAGGTGTCTGTCTGTCTGTGGTGGGCTGCACGCCCGGACCGCTGGCGGGGAAATGAATGCACTTTTACTATGTTATGATAACGGGACTTTTTCTAAACGTTGTTTGTGCTTTTGATTTTTTTGTTTTTGTTGTTGTTGTTGCCACAGGCTATGACTCTTATGGAGTATCTGATCAAGACGGGTTCAGAGCGCGTTGCTCAACAGTGCCGAGAGAACATCTACGCTGTCCAGACCTTAAAGGACTTCCAGTACATAGACAGAGATGGCAAAGACCAGGTTTGAGAACACACCCAGGCCCACACATTTTACAGTTGCTATGAACCTACCGCTTTCTTTGGAAGGCAAGCTTGTCAAGCTTGCTGCTTATGACTCCCTCAAGGTTGTTTTACAATGTCTCTTTGACCTCCTGTGCAAACAGAGCCAGCCGTAGCATTTTTATTGGCTGGTAATAAGGAACAGAGGTAATGTGTTTTTGTTAAATCAACCAAACGGATAATCAAAAACATTCTGAAATGTGATTTCATTTTTTATAGTTATCTATATTTAGTACATGTTTATTGTATTGCATTGGTACTAGAGATGCACAGATACTACTCGTTGGTACTTGTATCGGACCGATGCATTGCAAATACTTGTAATTGGTATCGGCATCATGATTGAATGCGTCCGTTTACGATTACACTCTACGTTATCTGGCAGGTCAAAATATCAATCATCGCCAAAATGTCCAGTGGAAAATATGCTAAATAAATCAAATAATTCACAATGGCATATTAAATAGGGGTGGGTATTGGCAAGGACTTAACGATACACATCACGATATATGGATCGCGATACGATTACATCACGATACATTGCGATACAATATATATTGCGATATTCCACGTTTACTGAAAATGCAAAAACAGCTGAAATACCAGTTACTGTATACAATCTGGGTAGTCTTAATTCATCACATCACATTGATATCAGTGGACAAATTGAGTCAAAACAATATAAATCAAAATTTCATTTCCAATTAATTTTTTAGCTGCCATAACAAAATGAATAATGAATGAATAAAACTAAAATAGTATGATGTAAAATAATGTGGTCCAACTCAAATATTATTTGCACGTGTCCATTACGCTTGTGTCCATATACTCCATTATTTTATTATAGATGCATGTGGAGCTGCTTCTGAAAAAGCTGGTTATTTTTTCTCACTCCTCCCAGCAATCGGGCAACTGGTACGCACGCTGTAAAGCCAAATTCAAAGAATGCGCGAAACATTTAAAATGTAGCAAGCAAGCAAGCCAGCTTTGCTTGTTAGGTTATATTTGACACGTCATTTGTGACTATGGCATTTGTGACTTGCTCTTTATGTCCCATTCCTCTAATGCGCCTTTTAACAGCTCTGCGATGTTACTGCCTGTATGGCTCTCGGGCATTGCCAACCTTGTAGCAAGTCCCGTTAGTTGACAATAATAATCCATCCATTATTATTTATCCAAAAAAAATAAAAATTATACATTATATTAATGTATAGTTTTTGTAACTAACTATATATTAAAGTGCGGAAAAATCTGAAGGCTGTCCGTCATTTTGATTAGATCACTGAGGTCGATCGCGCAAACTAACTAAATAATTCACTCCCTGTTCAGTTGGTGGAGTGCGTGAATAGTTGTGATAAAATATTTGATGAATGCTATATCTATATTTTACAAAGTTCGTTCCCATCAGTCTATTAACTTCCTTTCATTGCTACTCTCTCCTTCAGTTGCGCTGCTTCCACTAATGCAACTCAAATAAATTATAGGTTTTATTCAATCACATTTTCCACTTGTACTGTCTCCGGGTAAATTTTTTTTACCTGGGGCGGGGCCTTCAGAATTTCGAGTGAATCCCCTATGCTGTTAAAGCATATGAGGACGACGTTGTTGTCCTCATATTGTCATATTCTTTAACCAAGTTTGCCATGTTGGGCAAATTGTGTGAGCCTTTTAGTTTGCCTAGCCAACCCACATTTTTTCAAGACATTAACCAACACTTTAGAGCGAAAAGTATTTCAATTTATATTTCACTCTACCGGAAATGGGGGCCGTCAATTCTAGGCAACTAGCCGTACTGCGACATCTAAAGGAATGGAGGTTGTAGTTGACACACTGTGATTTAAAAAAAAAAAAAAAAAAAATCTATTTTTTTTTTTTTAGCTGGAAATCGATGTAGTATATCGCAAAAATAAATATCGCAATATATTGCTGTATCGATTTTTATTTTATTTTTTTAGCACACCCCTAATATTAGATGGATAAATGTGTTGCCAAGCCAACTTAAATATAAACTTATATTAAGCAAAAGTTTGGTTTTGCCTCCGCAACGACAATGAGATGAGTGTTTGGTTATGAGTAAGCGAGATCAAAAGCCTATAGCGTGCTGCGTGCACTTCAAAAGTGTAAAGCATTGGGTCGTAGTTGTCGACCAAAAGAAAGGCTGTTGGGATTCCACACTTTCTTTGGTTTATTAATAAGCCAAAAACATAGGTGGCAACTGATTTTTGTATTGGTGCACCTCTAATTGGTACTATAATGTTGTGTTGATAATGCAACCACGGTACTTTTCATAACAACCAGGGGGTGAACGTACGAGAGAAAGCCAAGCAGCTGGTTACACTGCTGAAAGATGAAGAGAGACTAAGGGAGGAGAGGATTCATGCCCTCAAAACCAAAGAAAAGATGGCACAGACCTCCAGTGGTAAGACAAATGGCACTTTTATTCTCAGAGCAAGATAGAAAATATGAGCTTTGAATTGGTGTCAGACAAAATTAAAAATAATAAAATGTTGTATGTGTATAGTGGTCTTTACCTAATTCTTGTTTTGAGTAAAGTTAAAATGTCATACTCACAAATGTTCTTCTGTGGATATTCACCGGTGAGCCAAAACATTATGACCAGCATTGGCACTCTGACCGGTCTGTGGCTACCAAGCCCCGTACGCAGCAGGGGGCGCTGCACTGTGTGTTGTGACACATTCCTCCCGTAACCATCATTAAACTTTTCATCGACTTGTGCCACAATAGCCCCTCCGTCGGTTCTGACCAGACGGGATTGCCTTTGTTTCCCTCTATGCATCTATGAGCCTTGGGAGCCCGAAACCCTGTCGCGGCTCGTGGTTTGTCCCTCCTCGATCCACGGTGGGTAGGTCCTCACCACTTCTGAATGGGAGATCCCGCAAGCCTTTTCGTTTGGGAGATGCTCCCAAACACCTGCTCGTTTCTCCCAAACACCTGCTCGTTTCTCCCACACCCAACACGTTGACTACGGGGCCAGCTGTTCACTCTCCCTCCTATATACCCCCATATATCTATATATCCCATAATGTTTGGGCTCATCGGTGTATACTGTATGCTTGTGTTTGCATCAGATTGTTAGTTTATTTGTGTATGTGCGGTTTTCTTAGCCTCCTCGGCACCCTCGGCCCCTGGCTTGGGGGGCAGCCTGTCAGTGGGCTCCCACTCTGGGGGTGCCGACCCTGAGCAGGCCTGGCCACAGAGCTCTGGGGAGGAAGACTTGCAACTCCAGCTTGCTTTGGCCATGAGCAAAGAAGAGGCAGAGCAGGTAACATGAAGCAGCCTGTCATATGCAGACAGGCTGCCCTAGCTGTGCAATAGTGCACAGTGATATGACGAGCAGCTACAGCACCTTTCACTAATAAACAAGTTGTTCAGTGTTTACTCCGTACAGCACCTGTGTAGACAGAGGGTTGTGCAGGATTGCTGTTCAGTACATTACACACTCAGCTTTGCTCTCACCATTTGACCCCTGACCTCCCCCAGACTAGCATGGCCCCTCTGGAGGACGCAGAGCTCCGCTATGCACTCACAATCAGCAAGGAGATTCACCAAAAGGTCAGGGGTGTGGGACATGGCCAGCTGGCCAGCAAGCTGTCGACTATCTCTTTCTCAATGGGGAATCCTGTCAGACTTCATGTATCAACCAATCGAATCAATGAATTAATGCTGGAATGTTTTCTTTAAGAAACAAACGTTTGGTTTCATGTTGCATTCAGCTACTTGATGAATGTAACCAATTCTCTTCAGTGGTATTTGGGTGTCCTGCACATTATGAGGTTTTAGTATATTGAAATGAGAGATCTTTTTGTTAACATTAAGTGACATTCGTCAAATATCAGACGCATTTAAAATATCTTCAATTGAATTATTTGCATGACAGGGACCTAATCCTAACTCCCCAAATTATACACCAAGCAAATTTCTAAGCATTTAATTATTTCTGTGTTAAAATGATTTTAAATGCATGCCTCAAACTGACGACATCCAACATCGACTTTCTTCCCTGCACATACTTTGTTTTCACTACCTAAAACACCTTAGAACTGGTATGTTCAAATAAATGGCCTAGAGCAATTGATTGTAAGAGAGTGGAAAACGTGTGTTCTTGTTTTGTAGTAAAGTTGACACATTGACAATCTGCTCTAAAAGTGTTTTGAGTGCTTCTCTCTGACACTGCCTGCCTCCCATCTGCCCTCTCCAATTTTATACTCGGAAACTGGTCGTAATAACGAAAGGAAATGGGAATAAATGTGATCAAAGTTAACTCCACAAACGCACACACACAGGGTTAGTAATAGGCTGGATTGAGGTGAAGATCTCACTTAATATACCTTTTTTAAAGCAGAGCAACAGCTGAATATGTTTTATCGCTATTTATAGTTTCACTTGAATAATGCACGCACGTGTAGCTGCAGTGGACATACAAGTAACTGAAACCTAACAAGCTTTGTTTTGTTGTTGTTGTCCATCTTATAGTTGAAGTTGTGACGTTTATGCATTTATCTAGGTGGAAATAGCTGCTGTTTAGACTGTACATATTGGTCCACTAATTTGTCCTTGCTTTCAAAATCGAGGTCATCAAAGGTCACCAGAGCATTTCTAAGGCTGAAGTAGAAACATGAGTAGAGCAGATTTGAGAATTTCTCGGCGTGGGTAGTGCCAGGCTGATGTGAACCTATGCTGTTCGTGTCGGTTCATATGAGTAGCCTCTAGGCGCTGGTTTAAGGTCAGTTTTTGTCAGTTTCCGCCTCACTGGTTCTGCTTTTTGAATTCGAGGATTAAAAACTGATCTTAGGCCTGCGCCTTTAGTGTGCTGCAAGGACCCATGTTTCTGGTTGCCGACGCCATCGCAGACATCATAGCTGTGTGTGCGTGTGATTGGCAGGAGGAGCGCCTGCGCAGGGGTGACGACCTGAGACTGCAGATGGCCATCGAGGAGAGCAAGAGGGAGAAGCCTAAGCCGGAGGAGGTGTGTGTGTGTGGAACGTGTCCGTATGCCACAGTGGGCACACACTTTAGTCGGTGCCGCTCTTTTCCTCTCTCGCTCTCCTGGCGTTACCTGCTCTAGCTGTGTCTCTCACCTGGGTGTGTGCGTGCGTGCGTGTGTGTCTGAGGAAGCCCAACGCTAAGTGCGCCACCAACTGTTTCTCAACTGTAATTTCACGAAGGACTAACAGCCCTGTAGGTGTCTGTGTCTGAGCGGCCCTTGAATTCAGAATTCACATTGTTTCATGAGCTACCTGTAGGCCGTCTGTCTGACAGACTAGATGACTAGGTGAGAAACATTAGTGTTTACGGGTCACACGCCCACCCACTCAAATTCGTACTCTTCACGTTCCTAACTAACTGACTGTATGCGTGCCTTCATTTAATGTTGACTCACTTTCTGGTAGCCGTTTCCTCTTTAAACATCCTTGTAGTAATCTGTGACTGTGTGTGTGTGTGTGTGTGTGTTCGGTTCAGAGTGCCCTCATGGAACTCGGTGCTGTGGACCCCTGGGGGGCTTCTGCTGCTGCCTCCGCGGGCTCCGCAGGCCCCTCTCCCCCACACAAAGTGTCTGCCCCTTCTGCCTCAGGGGCTTGGGGCGTAGCTCCGGCAGACCCGTGGGGCGCAGCCTCTCCTGCCTCTCCGTCCAGCTCTGACCCCTGGGGCGGCGGAGGGCCCCCGCCCGCATTAGCGCCTCCTCCAGACCCGTGGGGCGAGACGTCCAGCAGAGCGAACAGCGCAGATCCCTGGGGAACCTCAGGTGAGTTGGCCCCTGCTTGTGGGGCGGGTGTCGTCTGCAGCCGGCCCTCAGAACACTGAACGGACCGCAGCGGCTGAACGGACCCAGCTTTCTGCTGGGTGAACATGAGACGGGGCGTGAGGGACGTCTGGGTGTCACTCTCCATCTACGCCTCTCATTCTGTTTCTGTGGCTTGTTTCGTGCTCCTGTCATGGTGTCTCCTCTCCCATCCCCTCTGATGCTTTCAGTGGAGCGCGTGGAAAGCAAGCATGCTGACTCCATTCTCCCCCTTGCGTCTAAACCAGGGATTTCCATCCTCTTGTTTCCACTCAGGACTGACTGTGGCTGGGTCTCAAGCAGGCCTCTCTCCCCTCATGTCTTGTTCCTCCTTGCTCCCCTCCTTGCTCCCCTCCTCGCTCCCCCTCCTTCACCTCCACTGACTCCCTGCAGCAGAGTAGGTGGCGGTAAGGTGACACCTACACCTGGCACCTCGGTGGCCTTGAAGGACAGGTGAAGGGTGGCGGGGGGGGGAACAACGACAAGCCCTGGAACCCAGCCCAGCTTGCTGCTCCCTGTGTTATTGGTGATGGTACCTCGTTGTTGTTGTTGTTTAACCCCATGCTGCCCTGCGTCTCCCCCCCCCTGTAGCTGTGACCCCCCCCAGTGCTGACCCCTGGGGCCCCCAAGTGCCCCCCAGCACTTCCTCCTCAGGGGGGCCAGTAGACCCTTGGGCAGGGGAGGGGGTTGCCCCGGCCACTGACTCTGTCACCTCCGACATCTGGAGTGGCTCCGCCAAACACACTAACGGCACAGGTACATTGACACGTAACGCTACATGGTCACACACACACACACACACACACACACACACACGTGAGCCGTGGGTCTCATTTGCATGATCAGCACCACTGTCTCATCATACATGTCATCCTCCCGTTACATGTGATAACCCTGTATACAGAATTGTGTGTTTCTAGCATTCCCCTCCCCCCCTTCACTTCCATACTTGATCCATTCAGGTGATCCAGAGAGGCGAGGGTCCTCGGCGACCCTCGGCAACAGTACAGGCTCTCCCGTGCCCTTTGACCTCACGTCTCTCGGTTCTTCGCTTCCCGTTCGCAAGACGCCCGAGTCCTTCCTCGGCCCCAACGCATCGCTGGTGGATCTCGATTCGCTGGTGTCGTCCAAGCCCAAGCCCAAGCAGCCGCCCCCTCCCTCCATCTCTTCCTCTTCAGCACACAACCCCTTCCTCCAAAACACAGGTTAGTTCCAGAGGGTAGGCCACCACAATGCATCGCCTGCAATGTGAAATGTTATTAAACGCACACTTTAAAAGAGTAGAAATCACCTGACAAAAAAGACCTGCAAGTGAATTTGAATTGCAGTTAAAATGTTATCATCCCGGCAGTGTCCAATAAGATCAGGAAATTCCCCTGCCCATTTAAATGTCTGTTGAACAAGGAACACACGTACTGGGCTGGGTAACACTTTTAAACATACTTTTAAACATGGCTTAAAAATGGTAATCCTCAAATGATTAAATTACATTAACAACTCATAAGCATTTAAAACATGTAATAATATTAAGCCATCTACTAATGCCTTTGCCAAGTGCCTTGCCTTGTGGTGTTCTTCTCATTTTATCATCAGGAAATGATCAATATTGCTTCTCAACTGTATATATAAAAAAAAAAAACATTTTTTTTTTTTCATTATTTATTTATTTATATTTGCGATGCGCTTCCAGGAAAGTTTGCAGGTGAAATTAGTTAATTTTACAACGGGTCTTACAGTAAGATGTGTCAAGATGCTTCACATCTAAGACTTGGTTAACATTAAGTTCCATAAATCACTCCTTCAGGTGTGCAGACCTACCAAGTAGCAAACTAAAATATGGTTATATGCCAATGAAAAGCTCTGCATTGAGGTGTCTTGTTCACGTTCGCCATAATGTCTCTCCTCCCCAAGGCTCATCTCCTGTCCCAGGCATGGCGGTAACTCCAGGCAGCACCATTTCCAGTAGAGGGGTATCTCCAACACCTGCTTCATCCAACCCATTTGGCATGGCTGCCCCCATGACCTCCATCTCACCTCAGCCGTCATCACTGGGCCTGAGCAGCCTTCGCACCAGCCCTGTGCCACCCAACCCCATGCTGGGCATGGTGCCCCCAGGTATGGGCATGGGGCCAATGGGTGTGGGCATTGGCGCTCCAGGAATGGGCCTGGGTATGATGCAGGCCAGCCAAATGGGGATGCCGTATGGTGGTCTCTCGCCTATGGCTCCCCCGGGCTCTGCCCTCCTCATGGGTCCTGGAGGGGCAGTCCCTTCTCAGATGATTTTGGGAGCTCCCACAGGAGCTGGGGGAGTGATGGGACCAGGAGGATCCATGGGAGGTGGAGGAACGACAGGAGCGAGCACCAACCCCTTTCTTCTTTGAGGAAGTGTCAGCGCAACTTCACAGGTCTTCACCCCCACCCCCGTCTAACTGCCCCCATCCCATATCTTCCTTTAATGGAAACAATTTATGTGTCCAAACAGAAATGTGTGTACATCTCTATATTTAAAGAAAAGTGGAAAATCAAAAAGTATGTTCACCTTTCCTCAGAAAGCATTACAATTACTTTTCAGGTTGTTTTTTTTGTTGCATTTCCTCCACATTTTATTTTGTTCTTTTAATTTAGTTTGGGAAATAGAGGTCTATTTATTTTGTTAAAGTTGTTTGATCATTGTTTTCCCAGTGCTGTCTGAGATAAAGGTGGGTATGTGAGTATTGTCACTATGTTCTAACACCACTGCACTGAGAAATATCGGTAGAGGGGACACAGCCACTAACAAACTGAACAGAAACAAACTCTTCCTCTTTTGTCCCTCGAGAAAAGAAACACTGAAATGAAACCAGCGCATGAAGGATGATTTTATAATGAACTGACTGAGATCTGGACTGAAAGCAAAGCTTGCGTTGCATTTCAGGCACAATATCAAATAGTTCAGCTTTTTCACATTTAATTTAAATGTAAAATGTTTTTTTCCCCAATGGGAACAAATAAAAAAAAAAAATCAAAGATGTCATAAAATCAAATCAATTTCTTTTCTCATTAAACATTTTTTTTTGAAGAGAGCTTTGACATTATTGATCTGATGGGGTAGATGGAATCTGTTCTGAATGTGTGTGAATGAGAATAGTGTGTGTGCGTGTGCAAGTACACACTAGTGCAAACGCCTTTTTTGTTTTTGTTTAAATGTATCGTATGTATTAATTCTCATTGTGTCCAACATCTTACTTCAATGACTCAAAAAAGCAAGATTCTTTATCTGTTATGACATGTATTTTTATTTGCAGGAATAGATAATTCTATCAATGCTATTGTAATGTTGGGATTGTAAATGAGGTATTATAAAAGGGTCACACATTTCTCTGCCAATTTTTTATTTTTTTTTCCCCCACCGTTTCTTTTCATCAGTCAGAAGCATTTGTTTGTTTTTCCTCACTTTCAAATGGGCTACCTGGTGTACAGGTCTCCCAGCGCACAGCTGTCCTTGTTATTTCAACCCTCTTTGCTACAGGGAGGGAGAGCTGCAGATGCGTCTTTTAAAATAAAAGACAATTATTTAAATGAATGAAAAGGAACAAAAAAATAACAACAGGGACTTGGTGACATGCTCCATGCTGTTCTTTTAATTTACTTTGAATTTATTATTTTATATCAACAAAAAGAAAATATCTTTTATCAAGTAAATTTTTGTGCGGTGTTAACTGTGAACATTCACATTTGAAAAGTAAAATGGGGAAAAAAATAAAGAAAAAATCAAATTTATGAAATAAAGAAAAAACACAAAGGATATGTGTTTGACTTGTTTCATGCTAGCGTTGTTGCTTTTGATCCCACAGAAACATGTTGAGTTCAGGCCACATATTGTCATGTACACTAGAGTTCTTAAAACACAACTTAACAGTACTTCAGGAGTACAAGAAGGATGAAATCACAATACACGTATATACATTTTTTTTGGGGGGGGGGGGGGTGTTCCAGAGAAAGAGACGCACATGAAGATAAGTATTGACAAATACGCTGAATAAGAACAAATGTTCCGCCTCAACCTGGAAATGCTGCAGTCAGTCATATAATATAATATAATGTACTATAGATACTCCCCCAGAACACATTCAAAATATACACAAGGAGGCAGGCAGGCAGTTATTTTAACTAGCTGGTTGGCTTGTAGACTCAAGCCACATGTCTGTGCTCAATTATCCATTGTCCTAACAGGTGCTAAAGTCAGACGATTAGGGAGTCCCAGTCAAAGTCATCTTGAAACTCTTCGCTGTTGCTGTGGAGATTCTTTAGGGGGGGCCGGGGTCTCTGCGCCATGGGCTGAAGTTGTACACCAGCTGGGGAAGAGGGAGGACACACTGTACTGAGACATGATGTTAATGCTAAATGTGTTTCTCTTCTTCAAACAACTTCCTCTTGTAACCTTCTGTCTGAGTACAAATGGCTACAACCATCAGGCTGGTGCTGTGCTTTTAGATGCCATTACAACAGAACATGACTGTACTGTACAGTAGGTCTTACCAGTGGTGGTGGCAGGCTGCATCAGATGGGGCCTCGGTAGGCCCAGCCCATGTTGGGGTAGCGGTCTGCGCGGGGGCTGTGCTCCATTGAAGGGGGGGACCGCCGCAGGGTAGAGAAGGGGCGAGGGCTGAGTAAGGCTGGCCAGGGTAGGGGGAGGATTGGATGTGTACGGTAGGCCTGAGGGATGGGCTCCTGGGGCCATTGGAGAGTTGCTCCCCGAAGAGGAGCCAATCATGCCCTTGTGAGTGAAGAAGCGATTGAGTGAATCACAGAGTGAGGTGAAGAGAGCTGGGTCCAGCGCCCAATCACAGAGCTCGGCTTGGCGCATGCTCTCTAGCAGGTCTGAAAGCCAAAACAAAAAGTTAATGTTTTGTAGCAATTTCTCTTTAATTATCCATTTTGAATGATCAGTTTCAAATTGTTCTTTCATATCAGCACTAACTAACTTATGGATTTCAAATGAGATGAAACAGTACGGACCTGGGTGGCTGGAGAGGTCTATGTTAGCCCAGTCTAGATTACTGGCGATGCGGAAGCTCTCCTTTAAAGAGTCTGTGTTAGTGAACCAGTCAGCCGGCACCACTACCACAGGACAGAGGGAGAAAACAAAGAGTTCTTGCCGTATTCACGTACGTTTCAGCCATGTTTTACCCCTACGGCCCGACAGCCCTGTGTGAGTCTTACTGCTCTGCATGATGCGCTCCATCTCCGCAGACGGGGCGGGTGGAGGACCAGGGTACGGAGACATCGGTGTGACGGTGGGCGTGTGCAGAGGTGTCACCTCATTGGTGGGTGCAGCCGAGGGAGCGACATCCGCTGGAAAACGCAGGGCATTTTCTTCTCAGAAACAGACCGTGTGCATTTAATAGAGCACAGCCACACACACACTGAATGTACTTACACTGAGAGCACCCCCTCTCTCGCATGGTCTTAAAAAGAGATCTGAAGGAGGCGAACAGGTCTGGTAAGTGCTGTTCGTCGAAGGTGAAGCGCAGCGGGAGCTCGGTTGGGGCATGAGATGAGGCAGCAGCCGCAGCAACAGATGTGGGGACACCAGAATGGGGGCCAACAGAGATGGAGGGGACAGAATGACCGGGGCCTGACAGAGCGGAAACAGGCAGGGCAGCCGGGTAGAACGGGGCGGCGTAAGTGGGGACGGGCACTGACAGACTGGTACCAGCAGCTGGAGGGGGTACAGACATGCTAGCCATGGGGAGAGATGATGGGTGGGTCGGAGGGAGAGTGGTACTGGCATACAGGGGGGTAGTGGGGAGGGATACAGCTGTAGGCGAGACGGACGAATGGGATGTGAGGTAAGGTGTGTAAGGAGCTCGCTGATGGAAAAAAAAAAACAACAGACAAGGAATAACATTAGGATGTTAAGTGTAAAACACTGAGCCAGTGTTTTATAGAGAAATGACTCTACCTTGCATGGGGGAGGAGACAGGGAGACATTCTGGGGGGACTGTTGCTGGACTGCTGCTCCCACTGGCTCAGCTTTAAAAAGCTGCTGGTCAGTTGGGTGGAGAGGAGAGGAGACGGGCTCTGGTTCTCTCCGTGCTGCTTTGGGGATCTGGAACAAGACAAGCTTTTAATGACACTTTGGCCTCATACGAGTGAGTGGCAGAGATGGACCTTAGCACATACGTCTTGCTGTTCCTCCTCATCCTCTTCCTCTTCTGGGTACGGACGCTTAAGAGCGCTCACCTCGGAGGGTCCATCCATTGTCCAATAAGAACCCTGGATATATAACTAATGTTTAGCTTGGCACTTTTACAGCAAGTCAGGTATAAATCACAGGTATAAATCAAAATTTTAATAAGGCATAGGAATGATATTGCATATAATAATAGTATAATAGTTTTATTCAATCACATATCAGATGTCAAACAACATCTATTCACCTTGCCAGGGTCATTCTGTGGCCGAGGAACTTTCCTGAAGCATTTATTAAGGGACAGGTTGTGTCGAATGGAGTTCTGGAATGGAGGGATTAAATGACAGCCTTTAGTAGACCCAATCTATTAAATCTTTTAAATTAGGCATTCAATCGTTCTTATCTGCAGGCCTGAGAGGTCTAGCAAAGAAACTTTACTGTGAAACAGATCATTTTAAATGTTTAGGCTACTTTAAGACCCTTCTTATATAATTATAAAGTGGTGGAATTTGTAGGTTACCTTCCATCCGCGACCAGCTCTGCTGTAGTAGGGGTAGGTCTCACTGATCCAGGTGTAGATGTCATTCAAACTCAGCTTCCTCTCAGGGGCTGACGCTATTGCCATGGCGATTAGAGTCGCATAGCTGTGAGGGGGCTTCCCTTTCGAGCCGGAGGGAGAAGGGGCTGGGACAGAGAGTAGAAAGTCTTCTCGATCCTTTCCTCTGTCTTTCTTCTTGTCCCCCTCTCCTCCTCCTCTCTCCCTTCCTGACCGCAGACTGCTGACTCCCAGTTGGGGCAGCCAGTCTATGCTGGTCAGACTGGAGTCCAGGTCTGATGACATTGCCTCTCTGTCTGCCTGAGGCTAAGGTCATACGAAGTAGGATCAACCGATCTATTTACTTTAGACTCTGTCAAGAAATGCCATAGTAGGATTCCTGTAATCTAATACTGTCAACCACACAGCCAGGGTTGTTACAAGGCTGCAAACTGAGACGCTGAAGGCTTTATGCTGCTCTTGAAACTTTTGGTTCACAAGAAAAGAGTTTGCAGAGTTCTACCGTTAGTTCTTGGTGCTCTATGGAGTCATAGTTCCAGATAAAGAATATTACTCTTACCTCTCTATGATCCCTACGGGCCTTAGGCCTCACAGAGTGTTAATATTTGATGTCATCAGAAAAGTACGAATGTTGTGTCAAAGGGGTATTTCCGTCCTTTCTCTGCCTTTATAACACTTCCTTTCTCGGTTTGTCCTTTCTTGTACTTCCAAGGCTGAAAAGATTGTTTTACTTAGTTAAAAAAAAACCAAAAAAAACTTTGTCGCAAAATGCTTCCTTTTTCTCTCCCTCTTTCCCTTACCCCTCCCTTTCTGTGCCCATGAATAATGTCACACACTCCTCCCGCTCACTGACGTCACACTCCCTGTGACTGCCTCTGAGGGTTGGCCACACCTCCTCCTCTTCTTTCAGCTTGAAGTAGAAGTTTGTTTTTCCCTGGTGCGGAGAGAATAGAAGGTCTGGGGCAGCTGTCTAACAGTAACGTGTGCAGGTTTGCTGAGAGAATAGAAGGTCTGGGGCAGCTGTCTACAACAGTAACGTGTGCAGGTTTTCTGCCAATCACAATACAATAGACACATTTTCAAAAAATCATTTGTTTATTGCTCATGGAAGGGAATGACAGACGATAGTCTTCCTACAGTGAGCTGAAGAAGGCAAGCAGGCCAGTGTCAGGGGAAGGGTGGGCCAAAAGCTTCTGGATCTGTCAATAGGCAAATTTACATATAACTTAGTAATGTCGCTTAACTTAAAAGGTTATGCACAGTATCACAATAAACATCAAAATCTTTGGTTGTGAACATTTCAGTGTGCAACAGAGTCATTTTACAGTAGGAAGAAAGCACCTCCTTGAAGTTGGGGTGTTTAGCATCTTGGACCAGCTGCAGGAGAACACCCTCTGTGGTGGTTAGGAAAGCCCCGCTCTGCTTCAAACGGGACAGGGCAAATAACCGGTCTGTCTGGCTGCAGAAGGAAACAGAAAGGCAATATAACTTGGCACCAAACACATCTGCTAACTATAAGAGGAAGTAACAGTGTAACAAGTAATGCAGTGGTTCTTAAAGTGGGGGGTCAAGCCCCATAATGGGTCAATAAATACTCAAAATGCGGGGGCATGACAAGAAATGCAGTGTAAATGTTATGAATACCTTCTAGATGAGACAGCGTCAGCCACAATATGGACCTCCACTCCCTTTTCGAGGAGGTCAAAAGTTGTACACTGAAGAGACATAATCATAAACGTAATAAATTATGATGTGCAAGTTATTCTCTTCTAGAACCACATGCTGGGCACAACCATTGTGAGAGCTTCTTTTGTGGCATCTTCCCACTGTATCCCCACTATATTTCCAACTCTCCAACTAAATTAGTTAATAAGCAAAATCAAGAAGGGGGAGAAAAGGAGTTGTTCACTGAGTTTTCCAGGTTGTCCGTTAAACAATCAAAATACATGGTGTCTACTTGGGTGGGAAAAAATGTATGGACATTTTTTTGTCAAAAACAAACAACCATGGAAAAAAATATATATACTTGGATAAAATATAATTATGTCAAATAAATCTGTCATATATCCTTCAAATTCAGCAACTCACCGCAATGCAGGCCTGTGCTTCTATTCCACAAATAATAGCCTGCCTGGGGTTTCCCAGAGCAGCAAGCTTCTTCTCCACTTCCTCTGTCAACATGCTGAACTTGGTCTTAGCATGTGCGCACAGGTCACCTGCACCAAGCTCCGGCACCGTGGGGCCCAAACCTTTAGGATATTGCTCAGTCAAAATGGGGGGGATGCCCAGAACACGACTGGCCTATGAGGAAGAAAGGCACAGGAAAAATATTATCAATTTCAGTTCAATATGACGTTAAAAAAGTGTGTGTGTGTGTCCTACCTGAAGCAATCTGGCTGCATTGCTGACTATGTTGGTAAACTGGAAGATATTGGGTCTGAACTTTTCCTGCATGTCGCACAATAAGAGCACTGAGCCTTTGTTGGAGAGCCTTCCAATGCCTGTCACTGGAAGAGAGAGAATTAGACTAGTTAATTATGTTCTATAATTTAATCATATTTCATTATTAGGTCATTATGATATGAGTTATTTTGTCAGTTAAATTAGTATTATCTATTTTTTAAATAATTAGTTACATATAACTTGAGTGAAGTTATTTGTTTTATTTTTACTAAAGAGAAACAAAAAGGCGTCTTACTGTCGTTGGTTGAGTGTTGTTTGATGTATGGCTAAAAGTCTGTCCAAATGTCCACTGGACAGGTGGTGCCCACTAAATAAAAACTAAATGACAGGATATTGTGTAACTTACACACGTTGTACATTACTGCATTTAGTACTATAAGAAACGTAGACCCTACCAGCTAATAAACAGCATGGCGTATGGAAAATTAACTTACAAATCAGTCCCCTTTCAAGGTAATTTTTTTTTATACCGGCACCTGGAATTCAAAACATGAACTAACACAACCCTCACCTCTTTTCCACTGAACAGAAACTTCCTTATTAAACACCGCCCTCGATGTCCTGTTAGCCAATAAAATGAAACGCCGACAGCTGTATCTGTTTCAGCCAATAGCAGATGTTATTTCTTGCATAGTAATATTGAGCTCTAGCGAATCCCCTTGCTTACACACTACCAATGTGATAGTAGGCGGATCATCGCAAGGTGGCTACCTGAAGATGTCTGACAATGCTGAGTCTCCTTCAGAAACGCAAAAAGAAGAGCCTTCTGTCGCCCAAACATCGCCAGATGATTCAACCGCATCTGGAGAAAAGAAAAAAAGTAAATCAATGGGAATTCTCTATTAAAATACTCCCTAACATAAAATTGTAGCTTGTTTACACGGCCTGCTACTAAGCTAACTTACATGTAGCTTGTTCCGTGTAGGCTACATGGTACACAAATAGGATTGACTGTATTTTTAGCCAATACGATGTAATCACAAACGTACTGTAAGCGATTTCTTGCTTTTTACTGTCAAAATAAATATTCTCGGGTATTTACATATTACTGTGGCACGTTCAGCACATTAACTGATACACATCAGGCCGATGGAATTAGATTAACTAACGTTAAGCTTTTAGACTCTGATTGTCTAACCAAGGAGGGTGAAAGTAGAAAAGAGTCCTCTCGTTACTTTGAACCTCTAT
This sequence comes from Percopsis transmontana, assembly GCA_025447815.1. Lineage (NCBI taxonomy): Eukaryota > Metazoa > Chordata > Actinopteri > Percopsiformes > Percopsidae > Percopsis > Percopsis transmontana. Next base: position 50,101 of record JAOEHI010026158.1, read on the forward strand.
GTTCTGTTAACGAGTAACGTTAGTCTACTGTAGCCTACTCCCGGACCAGCAACAAATTAACAAAAAGTGTACACAAAATGAAGGGGGCGATGAAATGTTACAGAAATCAGAAAATGTGTACATAGGTGTGTAGCAACTACTTTATAATCTTGATTACGTTTACGATATTATGCATAATTTGTTTTTACCTACACATTTTTTTTTTATAGCAAATGTTATACAAAATATTTGTTACAACCAGTGGCACCTTGTGGACATTTTAAAACCCCTCTTTACTTTACAGTTGTACTGAATTTTCCAACTTCTCTGTTTCCATAGTTGATATACTGTTGAAGGCAGTCGGTGACACTCCCATAATGAAGACAAAGAAATGGACTGTTGAGAGAGGGAGAACAGTACAATCCCTTGCCCAGTTCATTGCCCGCTTCCTCAAGCTTGATGCTAATGAACAACTGGTAAGAATGTAGTGTACATCAATATTAATGTCTTCAGTGTGACCTTTTAGTTAAAAGAAATGTTCCTAAATGTCCACATGTATACATTGGTCTCTTTCTTTTTATCAGATTATCTATATAAACCAGTCTTTTTCTCCCTCACCTGACCAAGAAGTAGGCACCCTGTTTGAAGTGAGTACTTCCAGGACAGTTTGTGCTTTCTGCTGTTTCTGAAGCCTATTGAAACCTTATTGAAAAAGTTCAGTTATGTTTAAGCAATCTCCAGGCTACAGCAGTTCTAGCAAATATTCCACTAATTCCATTATCTTTTACAGCTGTATGTATTATGTGTAACACAACTCCTGTTATTTCTTTGTGGCTTTTTTCACAGTGTTTTGGCAGTGATGGCAAGCTTGTTCTACATTACTGTAAATCCCAAGCCTGGGGATAACGACAATCTCTAACTTTTGTTCCTTTCCCTATTTACCAACACACGCGTGCAGTCATGCACACATGCAAACATGCCCACAATGCTGTTTGTTACTTTGCCAATTTATGTTTTATATGTTGTTATATGTACATAACAAATTGTAAATAAATTATTATTACTATGTAACCATTATCACTGTGTTTTTGTTTCTCAACATTTAGTGCCCAAAAATTGCACGATAAATTGAATTTATATAGCGCTTTTCCAGACTCAAAGACGCTTTACAAGGCAGGGTAAAAACAAGAACTACGCAAAATAGAAAAAAAAAGAACAAGGAAAAATAAAACAAACAAAAGGTGAAAAAAGGAGGGGGGGCGTGGGGCTACGGATAGGCAGAGATGAAGAGATGGGTTTTGAGGTGGGACTGGAAGATGATAAGGGACTCAGAGGTGCAGATCTCTTGGTGGAGGGAGTTCCAGAGCCTGGGAGCTGCCCTGGAGAAGGCTCTGTCTCCAAAACTGCGGAGGTTGGACTTGTGGATGGAGAGGAGACCGGTTGAGGTGGATCTGGGGGACCGTGAGGGTTGGTAGGGGAAGAGGAGGTATGAGGGGGCTAGATGGTGGAGGGCTTTGTAGGTGTGAACCAGGATTTTGTAGGTGATGCGGTGGGAGATGGGAAGCCAATGGAGTTGTTTTAGGACTCGAGTGATGATGATGAAAATAAACACTCAACACATAACTTGGATTTATGGATTTGGCTTGGTACAGCATTTGGCACTGATTTAAGTGGGGGGAGAGCCCACAGGAACATCAAACCTTAGTTCACTGTTGAATTCTGACTTGGCATAAAGGTTTAGTGTCAAGTGGAAAGCAGTGTGGTAAAAGGTGATTGATGCAGAGGAACGAGGGGGACTACGGGAACAGATGGACTTAGAGGGATTACACGATTCAGGATGGGTTTGTGACATAAACTCCCAAGAAGGACAGAAAAGGGAGGAGAGTGGTGAAGAGATAGACCATCACTCAGTCTCACATTTGCTGCATGTCCCAGCCTGGAGGGTAAAGGGAGGAGTACGGCTGCAGAGGTAAGGGTCATGAATGCTCATTCATATGGTACATTGATAGCAGACTACACTAAAAGAAAAATCCTTCTGTCCTGCTCTGTTAGAGCAGCTCTAAGCACTTATTTAGACTGTTAGCTATTATTCTGTGGAATGACTGATATGTTTTTAGGTGAGGTATATTGTAAAATGTATAAATGCATCGCCAAGTTAGCCCCGGTGAAATGCTGTTGTCATTATTCTAACAGAATGTTGTTGTTTTTTCTTAATGAATAGTGTAAATGTGTTTATTGTAAGTCGCTTTGAATCTCACATCGTGAGATAACCACGCCCCATTCATTTGAATATATGAAATAGAAATATAAGTGGCTTGAAATAAATAAATGTGGCATTATTAAATATACTTAAATATATTAACTCCCCTGAAATAAATAAAAGTAGTCCTTTGAAAAATGTAATTTTAGAATATAACCTTATTTATTTATTTTTGTATATATTTATTGCCTCATTTATGTATTTCAGGAATTATTTCATAGGCTTATTTATTTATTTATTTATTTATTTAATATTGACTTAAATTGCATTCCATAGTATTTTGTTTATTTCTTTACATACCTGTATATAAACTTAAAGTCTGTTAAAAACATTACAGCTGCCCATGTCATTTGATTTTATTTGTTATGTGTGTATGTAAAAATACAGTTTAAAAAACCTACTAATAACAATGTGTGGTGATACAATGTTACAAAGGTATTTATGTAGCAATAATGTGGGCTCTCATGCATTCCAGTGTTGTTCCAATAGTCTTCAACTGGTTTATGGTCCTGTTGCATTTTAGGGGCTGTGGGCTCACAGGGAGCTATTGTAAGAAAGAAAGACACATCCGGAAGGGTTAAAGTGAGTTTCACACTAAACGCACCTCACACAAACAGATTAAATCAGATTAACAGGGATTACTTGGAAAATTTCATTTAGATCTGAGGTTTATCCATAATTTCATCAAAAAAAAAAACAATCTCACCCGTCCATCTTGTCTTCTGCTTGGGTAGAGTGGATAATAAGGCAGCGGCACACCAGAGTGTCTTAATAATTAAGGAGGGAGTTATTAACCTGGGTCACAGGACAGTATGCCATACTGGCCCATCCTTAAATAACACACTTAGAACTGCAGGGAATTATGTAACCTCAGAATAATGCATAGAACAAACCTCAGCATTACATTATTTGGACCCCTTGCTGTAGCCACATGTTTGCACTCCACACAAGCATTTAATTTCACTGTTTTATTGGGAGAATAACAGATATACATTCACTCTAGATGTACCGTTTGTACGATTTCAAATTGCCTTAAACTTCAAGTGATCTGAAACAGAGATACCGGTTAACTCTTTTTAAAAAACATTTTTAGCAAAGGTGTTTAGCTCAAGGGATGTATCATCACCTGAGTTGGCCCAAGGGTCTGTAACAGGATACACAATAAAGCTGTCCACACGTCCTATATTCTTCCACCCCTCTTGGTTTTCATTGTGCCCCCCCCCCCCCATCTAAATCCCCCTTTGTTAATTTCTCCATTCTGTTAATTCCAAGGGTCTACTCTAACAGATCTCAGCCTGCTCTGTGTTGTCCTGCACTTTTATCTTCTGTTAATCTCTGACTTTACAGCCTCACTTTGTTGGCTGCCTTCAATCACCTCTATCTTTGTCTTTCATTTATTCTATAACCTGGCAGCTCATCCCATTCTAAAACCACCCTAAAACATCTGTTCGGCGCTATCTGGACCATCTGTCCAATTTATACTCACTGTTCTCTTCGTCATAGGTCCACGTGCTGTTTCCTCGCTTGCCACCCACTTTCCCCTGGTTTTCTCCCCTCCTTCCTGCCACCTCCAGCCCCCTGCCCCGCCCTGCGTGGCCATGCTAGAGCGCATGTCCCGCCGCGCTCGCTCCCTGCTCTCCCTGACCTTGACCACCCTGGCTCTGGCCCTCTCCATCCTGGCTCTCTGCACTTCCTACTGGTGTGAGGGCACCCACAAGGTGGTCAAGCCCCTCTGCCTCTCGCCAGTCAAGATGAAGAACTGTGGTCAGAACAACAGTGAGGCTTACACCACAGGTAACCTCAACTACATCTCAAGAGGTCCAATATATCTGTACTATATCTATGGGTGGCAGAGGTGACCTACCTGTAAGCATCCTTGAGCAAGATGCCTAACCCCTATCTGCTCCATGTAATAGCATCAAGTGTAAGTCGCTTTGGATAAAAGCGTCTGCGAAATGACCTAATTGTAGTTGAATTGTCTGTAAAATATGCACTTGATTTTACCGAACTTGTTCCAGGATTATACAGTTGCATTTTATGTATTCATGTATACTGTACATGTCATGTACACAGGTTTACAGTATATTCCCATCACTGTATGCTGCTGGTTTATTAAAACATACCCCATGCAACTTTAACCAGCACATTAAACTGTAGACTTACTTGACGTACTGACTTATTACACAAAGTATCGTACAGTGTCCCTGCTAAAACGAATACCTCGAACTGATTTTATTAGACCCCCCCTTCCCAATTTCTTTTTTTTCCCCTATCACTTTTTTTTCCCCTATCACTTTTTATAGCTCAGTATTAATCTGTGCTGTGTGAACATGGGCTCAGAGGTTTATGGTACATGCCTGCTGGTCTTTAATACCTGTTTTTTATTTTGAGATGAATTAGATTAGGTTTGCATTTGTACAGTATGCACTCTGGACTTTCCCAGAAAGAAGAATTTACTGATATATAATAGTACTTCTGCTACTGCTATGTGATTTACAAATACACATGTGGAATGTCAAGGTACTCACAGAGCTGGATTTCACTCTAGAACACAGGGGCATGCTATATTTAAGACCATGGTATGATTTATAGACCTTTATCACTCTAAGCACAAACCCAATGGGTCCTCTTAGATATCTCTAACACCACACACATACAGTACATAAATAGCATAGATGGGCGTTCTCTATGGTGTTGATATCACCTCTTCACAGGACACTTTGTGTTGTGTGGGTAAACATAACCTGTGAAGGTGGGCTTCACTTAGAGAACCAACCAAATTGTGTATGATGATGATGCCTTCAGGGCCTGTGTCCACCAAATGCGTTTTTTGCACTGGCAGTGTCTATTTTCTATACAAATCCTATGAAGTTCCTATGAAGACAGTGCTTTTCCCCGCTCTGCTTCTGTTCGTCAATGTCACTTCTGTCTGGTCAGCCAATTTTGAGAGCAGCGCTCTGGAAGAGCTCTGAAAATGAGTTTGTGGGTGCTGCCAGTGCAAAAAATGCATTTTGTGGACCCAGGCTCTCATGCTGAATATTTCATTTCAGTCGGTGCACTTTTTTAACATGCTCTAACTTCAATCTTACTGGGAGTGGGATAAGTCCCGTATGAGACGTTTTGTTACAATACAGAAAGGATGCCACACCTGGAGCCAAATCTGACTGGCAATGATCGTTTCAGTTCTGGCTAAATGACATGTTTTCAAAATTAGTCCAGCCTTTTCATGTCCCTTCAGACAACACAACCAACGACTAAATTGGAAAAACCTGTGTTTTATGATAGGTGACCTGTAAAACCTTTGTTCACTGTGAGAATACATGGCTACACTATTGGATCTACGTTTGTGTGTTCATCTGCTCCCTCTCAGTGCCATGTTCTGTGCTGTTCTACAGAGAGCCCCACTCAGATGCCGTTCAACCGCACACTGTCCCCAGCCAGGAGAGATGAACTGACAAAGATCAGACAGAGGCAGCTGGCCAACGCCGTGCACTACATCTGGGAGACGGGAGAGGACAAGTATGCCTTCAGATATTTCCACACCGGCTTCTGGGAAAGCTGTGAGAAACACAGTGACGGTGAGACTACAATGTGTACACACACGCATTTCACCACCAGGGGGTTCGCTTCCAGTTCTTTTAGCTTATTATTAACAGCGTATTTGTATCTTCATTTTTGTTATGATGTCTCTGTGTGTGTTCCTAAATTCATGTCTCAACTTTATCTGTAGGTGAGAAGTGTCGCAGCTTTATAGAATTAACTCCTGGCGAAACACAAGGTGAGCTGATGGTGAAGACATGACCTGATATGTCATCACTGTACTGTTAAACAGCACAGTTTAACAGTATTAAACCTGCATGTTTGTGAATGTCTGGATGTGTGAATGGGGTTGTGTATGGGTGTGCGTGTGTTGTAGGTGTGCTATGGCTATCAGTTGTTTCAGAGTTTACCTACATCGGCTTGTTGGGGATGGGTTTCCTGTTGATGTGGCTGGAGGTGTTGTGTGCTCACAAGGAGATGCACGCACTGAAAATCAATGCTTACGCAGCTATCTGTACTGTGCTGTCAGGTGAGAGCGTCTGTCATCATTTGAGTTTGTTTCCGCTTAAGGTAGAGTAACACTAGCTACTTAAATCCTTCTCTATTATTTCTTTGCTCATTGGAGACTAATTTATTTCCTGCAATTCTGTGTGTTTCTCCCATGCAGGTCTTCTGGGGATGGTGGCCCATATGATGTACACTACAGTGTTTCAGATGACAGTTATTGTAGGCCCTAAGGACTGGAGGCCTCAGACGTGGGACTACGGCTGGTCATTTGCGTACGTTGCTTAGTGGCTGTGTTACATAGCTGCACTTAAATATAATACATGCTGTGATGACATGTATCAGGTCTTTACCTCAGGCCCCTCTGTTCTTCTCATAGGCTTGCCTGGGTATCCTTCAGCTGCTGTATGGGGGCTGCGGTGGTCACGTTGAACTCGTACACCAAGACCATCATCGAGCTTCGCCGCCGACAGAGGCTCCATTTGGAGGAGGCTAGAGCAGCTACGCACGCGCCCTCTTACGATGAGGTGGTTCCAGGAGGCGGTCTCTACTCAGTCAGTGGCCTATTACAGTGTCCAGATAGGATGATTGATGTAGCGTGGGCCCCGGATGGAAGCGTGGTTGGAGTGGGAAACGGGGATGTACCAACGCTGGTTTTAGTGGGGGGGTGCGGGCCTGAAGGGTGTGAGGACTGTGAGAGAGAGATGGACGAGATGGAAGAGGCCATGGACAGGGTTGACTCACCTTGTTAGGTGACCATACATACCCCTTAATTCTTAACGCCCACCAACTGATGAGCGAAGGAATGTTGTGATTGTGTGTGGTTCACTTTGAGAAGCTAAAACTCTTGCTTCAAACTTTTGACCTTTGGATGTTATGGAATTTGGACGTTATGCCGCCTTGAAGGCCAACACAATCAAAACTCGTGCAATCTGTCCTGCTGTACATGTGTGGGTTTCAGGCGTTCATGGCTACTATGCAAGCCATACCATATGGCTTGCATATTTCAGATTTATTTCACAGTGCCTAATGGTAGTAAATGTTATAGTTATTGAATATACATGTTTATATCTTCTACTTGCGCTGTATCATGAATACCTTTACAATAATATTATAAATGGCATGGCTTGGACAGGGTGTCCCATAAGACATACAGTATTCTGTCACAGCAGCAAATGAGCATCTAAATGATGCTCAGTTTTTATCATTTCAAATAAACAGAGGAGCAGTCGGTCAATGAAGCAAAGCCAGCCTGCATGTTTCCATGCACAGCATATGCCATTCTGTGTTTGTCTGCTGAATCACAAACAAACATACAATATGGACACATTGCGATAGAAAGATTACAGCGAATTTGAAATGTCTGCTCTCCGATGTTGACTAGAAGATTATGACCATAATCCCGAGTTGGATGGAAAGAAGAAGAAACGGACTCAGAAGGGATGGAGGGCGGAGGACAGTGGTGCTGGGGGAAGGGCAGGTTGCAGGGGGTCAGATGATGAGTCTGGAAAGAAACTGCGGGCAGGCGTGAACTTAAATGGTATAAATGCACAGGCACACAAGAGATAATGTTATAATTTATACTGGAATAGACACATCATTCCACCACTTCTCTTTGACTCATAAACATCCATGCACTTATAAATGCAATTATAAATGTACCTGTTGGTGGCCCAATTCAATCAAATGTCTGTACATTTTGTGTTCAAACTAATCCTGGATTTTCTGTCTGGGATAAACTCAATCTAAAACATCCACACATCAATTGGATTTTTGTCACCCAAAAAAATAAATAAATATATATATATATATATATATACACAGACCACTGCCCATTTTTTAAAATATAATATCTATATACAATTACATCTATATTTAATACATTTGTATTTATATATGTTTTATTATTTAATACATTTTTACATACTTTTTTCATTTTTGATATTTATATTATTATAT